>JBAMDN010000912.1:0-26000 GCA_037074945.1 Tetracladium marchalianum
GAACATTTAATCTACCCCTCCTTCGTAGCAGTGCATAATTACTGTACTAACACCTGCTCCCCAGCTCAATCTCACACGCAACCGTGTCTCTCTGGGATCAGATGTTGCTGGGGCATTCAGAATGCACTTTTCTACGTAGCCAAAGACCCTGAGAGTGACGAGCCAGATACAGTGCTGGGAATCGCAATGTGGATGCCCCCGAAGCCAGCCGGAGAGAGGGAAACCTGGTGGGAGTGGCTGGATGGATGGAAGATGTGGGGGAAGCAGGTGGGGATGAATTTGTGGTATGGGAGGGGTGGATTAAATGTTAAAGTGAGTGATTCTTTTATAGCATTTGGTTTACTTTCCCTGTTTTGCGTTGGGTGGTTGGTATGCAGTAACTGTACAGTCCTTGAAAGATATATTGCTGGATATCTTGCCTGTATAGCGATATTGGATCTGGAAAGCCACACAAGCGGAGGCTCAAAATCAAATTTGGACAGATCCTCTAGGCTATTACTTCCTCAATATTATGGTAGTACTTCCAGGCCAGCAAGGAAAGGGAATAGGCAAGAAACTCGCCTCTGAAGTGACAAGAAAGGCGGATGAAGAGGGCAGGAAGTGTTATTTGGAGTCGAGCAGGGATGTCCCGAACATGAAGATTTATAACTCGATGGGGTTTGAGTTTGTGAAGGAGTTGAGTTGTAATGATGATGGGGTTATTTGTCCGTTGTTTGCTATGGTTAGAAATCCGATACCGAAGGAAGTTGCGAAGTAGTTGGGTGAAGGGAAGACGGACGGTGGGAAGATGGACGATGGGAAGATGGAGAAAAGGGGAATCGATGAGACGTTCGAATCATGACGCAAGTCCAGGAAAGAGCGGTGATAAATCCCAGGACGAGATTTGTTGTGGTGTTCCTGGTGCTGGTGCTGGTGCTGTGGCCATACTGAAACGCATCTGATATGAGGACGAAAGGAAGTGCATCGCGCAGAGGGATGAAAACCCCCATAAACCCGAGCTTCGATAAGGCAGAGTGCGTAGGAGAAGTACTTGTATTAGTACAGTTTCAAAATAAAACTGCACAGCAATGACTAGAGACATGTGTCAATCTTCTCTATTGCTATGACATCCAGACGTCTGTTGTAGGCCTGTCTTGTATTGTTGAGCTACTCGTACAGTACTAGTAGAAAATTGCGTGCTGGGACGCTTCGGACCGATGCCTCGGAAGGCCTGAACTCGGTATCGGTACTGTACGGTAATCCTGCAGGAAGGATTTTCATCTGCTTCTGATCTCTGCAGCTGAAATGCAGAGGCGACCACAGATGACACCCAAAGCCAATTGATCAGTCACTGCCTCTATAACAGAAAAAGGAGAGAGAAACTACGAGAGAATTTGCAGGTTGCGGCATTATTACATCTCTACCGTAAATACTCCATCGCTTTGGAACACGCGCACCAATCACACGGCACCTCCCACGCTTAAGATTTTCTTTTCCAACGAATTTGTGGAAATCAGGTCCGTAATCGCGCACCGATAAGGCCTTGCCGCGCAAAGCTTGGTATCGAAGCTCATCTCATCTCTGCAACATTTTTAAATCTTGCACCCAACCTCGAATTCCCTCCTGGTTAGTCACACCCAACACCACCGTCTTTCTCCCCAACTACGACCATCGCTCTTCCTCGACGGATATGCCTGCTGCATCGTCACGATTGTTGATGAAGGCTTCGGCCTCATCGACTGCTTTCGCGCGCCGATCGCTTTCGTCGCAACCAGCCCTGTTTGCTGCAAGACCGACCTCCCGGATCTCGCAATCCCTCGTTCAACAATCCTTCCGTCGCACATACGCAGATGCTGCACCTGTTGTGAAGAAGCCCAAGAAGTTTGGGTTCCTCACTGCTCTCTGGCGACTCACATACGTCTCTACCATCGCAGGAACTGCTTATCTTGCCTATGGCGTCTACGAGCTAAGACATCCCGAAGATCAATTCGAGCCCGATCCAACAAAGAAGAACCTCGTTATTCTTGGTAACCCACCCAATTGACTCCCTAGTAATCATCTCTAACCTTCTGCCGTAGGTACTGGATGGGGTGCCGTCTCCCTCCTCAAGAAACTCGATACCGAAAATTACAACGTCATCGTCATTTCTCCTCGAAACTACTTCCTGTTCACCCCTCTTCTGCCATCATGCACCACCGGTACTATCGAGCATCGTTCCATTATGGAGCCCATTCGAAGCGTCCTGAGACATAAGAAGGCTGCTGTCAAGTTCTATGAAGCTGAGGCGACTAAGATTGATCCAGACAACAAAGTGGTATATATCGATGATAGCTCTGACATCCAAGGTTCAACTAGCAAGACCCAGGTCCCTTATGATATGCTTGTTGTGGCTGTCGGTGCCGAGAATGCTACATTCGGAATTCCAGGCGTGAGAGAGCATTCGTGCTTCTTGAAGGAAATTGGTGATGCCCAACAGATCCGGAAGAAGATTATGGATTGTGTCGAGACAGCAACCTTCAAGGGCCAATCACCCGAAGAGGTCGAGCGTCTTCTCCATATGGTTGTTGTGGGTGGCGGTCCAACTGGTGTTGAGTTTGCTGGTGAACTCCAAGATTTCATCGACCAGGATATCAAGAAGTGGATTCCAGAAATCGGCGACAAGTTCAAGGTGACATTGATCGAAGCACTTCCTAACGTTCTTCCGATGTTCTCGAAGCAATTGATCGATTATACCGAGTCTACCTTCAAGGAGGAGAAGATCACTATCATGACCAAGACTGCTGTGAAGAAAGTAACAAGCACCACAGTCGAGGCAGAGGCTACTGGCCCTGATGGAAAGAAGACAATGCAGGTTATGCCCTATGGTCTCTTGGTTTGGGCTACAGGAAATGCCCTTCGACCACTTGTCAAGGATCTGATGTCGCAAATTCCAGCACAAAAGGACTCTCGTAGAGGTCTCGCCGTCAACGAGTACCTCGTTGTGCAAGGAACCAAGGATATCTGGGCTACCGGAGATTGTGCTGTTGGTAAGTGATAGAACTACTATCAATGTCTGAAAAGGAGGCGTACTAACGTGACCATAGCTGGATATGCCCCAACTGCCCAAGTAGCAGCTCAAGAAGGTGCTTTCCTCGCACGTCTCTTCAACACCATGGCCAAGACCGAAAGCATCGAGGCGCAATTGAATGAGCTCAGCTCCTCTCTCAACATCAAGCCAGGAAACTCGGCAGAAATCGCAAAGGACATTGAGAAACACGAAAAGCAATTGAGGAGAATCAGGGATATTAAGCCCTTCCACTACACTCACCAAGGCTCAATGGCATACATTGGTAGCGAGAGAGCAGTGGCAGATGTGAGCTGGTTGAATGGCAACTTTGCCTCTGGTGGTTCCATGACATAGTAAGTCATACCTATCTTGATGTTAATTCTGAGGCCACGATGCGGTGTGTAGGAGACTTACAGTACTGACTCTTGATTGTAGTATCTTCTGGAGATCCGCATACTTGTCCATGTGCTTTAGCAGTAAGTTTCCCCCCTTTCTCTCCTTTTCTTAATCCGAATTCCGAGTACGTTACTAACGTATCAACTCAACAGCCCGAAACCGCGTCCTCGTCTGCGTCGACTGGTTGAAATCCAAAGCCTTCGGCCGTGACGTCTCCCGAGAATAAAATGCCAACGAACGAAAACCAAATCAATGAACCCAAACTCAAACTCAAACAACACAACACAAAACACAAACAAAACAATACGTAACAAACAAACACGCAAGACATATGGAAAGGTTTATAATGGAGTTTGATCTTTTGTTCGACTGGAACCGTATAGAAATGGGGCAGGGAAAGGGAAACTTTTTGTGTGTGTCTGGCAGGAAACAACAACAACGTCTTTCTTTGTACTGTGTAATACTGTGGTAGCTTGCCTTACTTGCTTGCTTCTCTTGTTCGTGCCTTTTTCTTTTCTTAATAACGAACGGATGGAGACAAGATTGGGGGTGGGAAATAGACAGGGAAGGTGGTGCATGTAAATATGGAAATATGGTGGGCGAGGCGATGATGTAGTATGAAAGAGAAGGAAGAATCAAATTTGAATATTTCTGAAGATGAAATGATTTCCCTCTCCAACTTTTTCTTCTTCCTTTTTCCATTTTCTACCTCTTCCCTTTTCGTTTTCCGTGGTTGGTTGGGCTGTGCTTCGGTAGACATCGGCTGATTGTTCAAGCTGCTCGTTCCCTTCCGGAAAAACATCGCGGAAGATCTTGGAGCGAGCAAGGGATGAAGGGAGCGCTGCCAAGTGGATTTTGCCTGGTCAGGTGATAGTCGTCGTACTTCAGTCAGCGGCGAAAATAATTCGTAATTAATCCGTTCATTTATTTGATACAAATTTATTGTCGAGAGAGAAAGTAATTTTTCCATTTATTTTCGTAAGGATGGCACTTCTGTAGGTTGTTCTTTTGTTCTTCCTTCATCCCTCTCTGGAGCCTCACAAGAATCACGAGATATACACCCAGCCCAGCCAAACCCAACCCATAACCCATGGACAGCCCAGCTTATTTCATGTATGCTAAATTCAATTGGTCACGTCTTCTATACCCCTCGTACTGTACTTACAGAGATCACATCATGCATACTATTGGTTGTAACAAGTTTGTTGCACATCGCATATAAAAGGGCGATTTCGAGGGCTGGTTTTGGGAGGGGTCGAGGGGTGAAGGGCGGGAAGTGTGGGTCGGTGTGACAAGGCTGGGGCTGGACAGTAATCGGGATGGGAATGGGCGCCCTTTTTGGTGGGTTGATTTGTCTTGATTTGACTTTGAGATGTGTAACTTTTGATGGGAAAAAGGGCACAGAGGTAAGAGAAAGGGTAAGAATTGAAGGAAAAGAAAAGGGCGTGAAAGATGAGATGTAGAGCAGGAGAGGGCGTGAAAGGGTGAAAAAGCTAGGGCGTCAAGAGGACGAAGGTGAAAAAGGGCGTAGAATGTTGACTAGAGAGGGATGAAGAAGGGCGACAAGGGCGTGAGTTGTAGGGGATTTAGATGAGGAGGGCGGGAAAGGGGCGTAAATCTCAGGTGAAGTAAAGTGAGAGTTAAGGAAGGTAAAAAAAAGTAGTCTTGAGGTAAAGGGCGCAAGAGGCAGAGAGGCAAGGGCGTGTAGAACAAATGCAGATGACTTGATGACCGGAGAATTCGTACGATGGCTAATAAAGAAGAGGTTCTCTCTGAAAAAAAATACTATAAATGAAATGATTGTTTGGTCTTCATTGTTACGCTGTGCTGGTGTGTTGTTTCGATACTCGATTTGATGTCGAGTAACTGTACCTTATTCTTTTAAAATTGCGAGTCTTGGGATTGAGATTGAGATGGGATAATTCAAAGAGACAAAGATTATGAAAAAGACTTGGGGTGTCAGATGCTTTAGATGTCAAAATTTTTGCTCAGTGAATTGCTGGAAGAGGAACATAGAAACTATAGATACCGATTTCTTTAATTCTGGTGCTGGGTGTAGCTTGAGGTTTCTGAGACGTCTTGTGGAGTTCTTGGATTCTGCTCTAAAAATGACGTATGACGGCATTTTGGGAAGTAGAATGAATAGAACAAAGGATGTGTCACTTCAGCTATCATTACTACTATTTAGAGTTGGCTATGAATCTGTAAACAGGGGAGAATATATGGTGTCTTTGTTGAATTCTAGGGGTATACCAGAGCTTGGCATGAACTTTGTGAACAGAGTAGCACCCCATAAACATCTTCAATATTGTCAGACGTTAGATCACGAATAACACATTTGTTTATGAAAAAATATGTGTACTTTGACTAGAGCAATCTCAAGATACTATTCCATAGTAATATGCACAATTAATCAGAACCCATCGTAAGGTGGCTGAATCACGTGGCTGGGATTACATCCTGCCTAAAGTCGACTCGACGACCTCTTCATTCCACCTAAAGTAAGCACAGTATCACCTACCTTATTCAGTGAATGCTCGTCAATCATCTCAGATGTAATATCCCAGGCTAATTGAGTTTTTGTGAAATTTCTATGAAAACGACTGTCACCCAACGCATCCCCATTCTCTCCCAATCTCTCAAACATCCTCGAATCCCGTCCACATCCTACCAACCTCTCTATCTCCACCGACCTCCTCTATATACGATCACTTACTATACCAAAATGTCAAAATCCAAACCCACGTCCACACTACCCAAAGACACCACTTTCCCAACACACACCTTCCCCGACGCTCCAGCATTCAATTCCTTCCTCGCCCAAAACTCCACCACAATCCCTGGTCTATTCCTCAAACTTGCCAAAAAATCATCCGGAATCCCCTCCATCACCGCCTCAGAAGCAGTAGAATGCGCACTCTGTCACGGTTGGATCGACGGTCGCGCAAACTCCATTGACGAGAATTACTGGACTGTACGGTACACGCCTCGACGGAAGAAGAGTATTTGGTCGAAGAAGAATGTTGAGACTGTGGGACGGTTGATAGGGGAGGGGAGGATGAGTGAAGAGGGGTTGAGGGTTGTGGAGGAAGCAAAGGGGGATGGGAGGTGGGCGAATGCGTATGGAGGACGAGGGGATGATGAGGTGCCGGAGGATTTGGAGGTAGTGCTTGAGAGTGATGAGAAGTTAAAAGGAGTGTGGGAGGGGTTGGGGAGGGAGGAGAGGTGGGGGATATTGTTTGGATTGAAGACCGGGAGTGAGAAGGGGAGGGTGAGGAGGTTGGACGGGGTGGTGGAGATGTTGAGGGATAAGAGGGATGGGAAGGGGAAGGAGGTGAAGAGGAAAGGAAAGGAAGCGGAGAAGAAGAGGAGTGTGGTTAAGGGTGCGAAACCAAGTGGTGTGGTGAAGAAGACTGCTGTGAAGAAACAGGTGGTCATGAAGGAAGAATGTGAGAGTATGGTCTCTGCGAAGGGAATAGAAGAAGCAGTACCATCGAGACGAGAGGGCTTGCGACCCCGAACTTGAAGATCGCAGCTTGGAAACAACTTCGAATGATTTCTTGGTTTCTTTCTAAATTCAAAGAGAGAAAAATTCTCACAAGATGCCTGGAGTTTTGATCACCTTGAGGGGAAAGCTATCGCTAGGTCCAATGATCAAAAGCCAACCCGCGGAAGTCCAAATATTTCAGGGAAAAGTCGAGTGTGAAATTGCAAGCACCGCTCGGTGCTTTCATTCCAAGGCAGAGCCAGCTTCATGATCTCGTCTCTACTGAAAAGGATCAACTCTGCCATCAAAAATGTATCAATAATCAAGTGTCAGTTTTACAATCCATATCAATCTACATACAGTCTAAAAGGGTAAGATTATATACATCGATTCCTCCTCCTCACCTCCATCTATTTCATTCCCACTTACCTTCTCACATCGATACCCTGCCAAACCCCTCCCTCAAACCCTATCCACCAATATGGGACTATGTAAACAACCCCGAGAGCCAGCGATCTCATTCTTCAACGACCATGCTATGGGCATAGGCAAAAATACTTGCCTTCTCGGTGCCTCCGCCTGACCGGTATCGTACCTGCGTCAGATTGCTCTGTGTGCCTTCGTGTAGCAACCAGCAAATACGAAATGATGTGAGGCCGAAATTTGGCTAACACTGAACAGATATATTTTGTGAAAGACACTTGGACAATGAGAAGGCAAGAAGGGTCAATGAAGAATTTAGAAATCGTTATGTTTGGCCATTAGGATGAACGTTGTTGTCGAACTCTTATTCACTGTCAGACCATCTCTCACCTCTTCAAATCTAACATCTCCAAATTCTCGAACAACTACGATCAACCCCATCATATTTTCCTTGGAAATTTACTCAAAATCCCACTTTCAACTATCACCTATTCAGATAAACCAACCCACCAACCTCCCATCCCCCTCTCAAACGAGACAAACAGCACATGACTTCCACTTGTTCTATCCTGTTCTCCGCGAATAGTAATGGCGAAACATCATTTTCGTTCTTTTTGAATCGGGGAGAGAAAAATAAAATGGGGAGCAGAAGTAGCGGGGGGGTGCGTCAGAGTGGTAGGTGGGTTGAGGTAGTTCTCAGCGTCTCTTGCGAAAACATCAACAACAAGACTTGAAGATGTCAAAGTCCTGTCTACAAACCAGTGTTGGACTTTCGCATCTCACGTATTACCTTTCCTTACCAAATTCATCCTTTCTATTTTCATCTTCCAACGCCATGTCAGTTGTCTCTTGACAACTTGAACAAGTGCGAGGAGGTGAAGTTGGAACTCTACTCTTCTTCCTCCTCTGATTATAAGAAGACGACAGAACCACACTCATCGCAACCATTAATAAATTAACCCGAGTTGAAGGCGATTATTGGTCTGTTACCCATGGGGACTTTGGAAATCATCCTCCCAAGAAGACAAACGAGCATCGACGAGGATGATATTGCCGATGATGATTCTGTTTGGCGATGTTTAGTGTTTGGAACTTAGAATGGGAAGGGGAGGAGAATGGAAGGCTATTCTAAATGTCTTGCTCTCAAAAATTGTCAAATTCAGCCACTTCCTTGATATTTTCTTTGTCAGATAGATTGTGAGGTGGGGTGTCGTCGTTGTTTCAATTCATCTGTTGATTTTAATGTGGTGCGATCAGACCTCAGGCCACTGTCGAATACTTCATCACCTCAACCCATTCGTTCAAAAACCACAACCACATGTAATTATATTCTACACCACACCTCTCTCAATTCAATTACAACAAGCCAACACAGAAACATATCCCCCTCCTCAAGCGAGACCCAGATGTTGCAACTTGCCATCCATCAGGAACCAAAGAAGTGATAGAGCGGGTTGAAGGTCAAAATAGAGCTTGGCTGTCACCATGAAATTTATTTACTCGGCTTGGGCGATTGGCTATCGCTGTTTATTCGGATGCCAATCCACTTATTTCTTGTAGATACTCTGATTCTGTCCTTGTCTAGGTAAAGTGCATTATATGTTAGGCAATTTGACGCTTTCATGACATGACGAACTTGAAGGCTTCGATGGATGTGAATTTTGAGAAGAAAAAAGAAAAGAATGTAAAAAAGCAAAGATGGAAGATGAAGTTGGGACTATTGTAATAGAGGCACGCGACCTCATTAGGACACTGTATTTCCGGGTTTGGAAAGTCAAGTTCTTCATCACCACGCCGAAAATAAACTCACATTTAGATCTGTTCTTGCGTACATACCCATAATAAGCAGAACAATTCATACTTAGTCGGAACAAAAGCATAGCCAAGTAACAAAATAGGTATTTTTGATATTATCCTGACCTACTCCATAATCCATGTAACCGAGCTTAAGTTTTAACCAACCGATCAAAGGATCAAAGGGGGTAAAACTCCAACTTCCCAATGTACATCCATCCGTCAATTCATTCCATGCCATTCCAACACAATCCCAAAAAACTCACTTCCGCAACACAAAAACCTACTTGTGGAAAACCTTAACCTTTTCAATCTCATCGTAACTACCCATGAAGATACCTGATCTGTCATGGATCGATTCGGGGATAACTTCCATCAATCTGTTCATCTTGCTGTCCAATGCTTGTCCGCCAGCTATTGATATGTTAGTATCCATATGTTTGAGTGGAGAGATTGGAGAGCCTACCATTTTCAAAAACCATGGCCATAGGAGCACACTCGTACAAAATTCGAAGTTTGCCCTTTGGCGACTTCTTATCCGCAGGGTATGCGAAAATACCACCATAAAGAAGTGTTCGGTATGCATCAGCAACCATACTACCGATGTATCTCGCCGAGTATGGCTTTCCACCCTCCTTGGGGTACTTCAGCGAATTGAAGTAGTTGAGAACTGGCTCTTCCCAGTACACGGAGTTTCCTTCGTTGACCGAGTAGATGGATCTGCTCTTTGGAATGCGCATATCTGGGTGAGTGAGGATGAACTCTCCGAGTGCGTTATCCATCGTGAAGCCATTTACACTTCCACCCTTCATGGTAATGACCAACTGTGCGGAAGCACCGTACATGGTGAATCCAGCAGCGATCAATTCGGTTCCCGGTCTCAGCAGATCCTCCTTTGTGCCTGTTGATCCCTCAGCTAACTTGTGAATACCGAAAATTGTGCCGACTGACACTCCAGCGTCGAGATTGGAGGAACCGTCGATGGGATCGCATGCCACGGCGTACCTGGCGCCCTTGTGCTCGGGGAAGTAGATAGCTTCATCTTCCTCTTCGGAAACGAGAACGGCGCACTTTCCGGAAGATCTCATGGCGGCGATGAAAACGTCATTGCCGATGACATCGAGCTTCTTTTGGTCGTCACCGGTGACATTGCTGGAACCTGCGAGGCCGGTGAGGTTGACGAGGGTGGCACGTCGAATGTAGTAGGCTATCGATTTGAAGGAGAATTGGAGGGCATGGCAAAGGAGTCTGGGGAATTTTGTGTTAAAAGGGGGAAAGTGGTGGTGGGGTAGCGGGGAGGAGGGGAGAGAGAGTCTGAACGCACGTGAAATCTCCGGTTGCTTCTTTGTGTTTGGTTTGCTCTTCTGTGAGAAATCTGGTGAGAGTGACAATGTCGGTTTTGATTTCCGCATCTTGTGCTGCTACGCCGTTGGCGGCCATTGTGAAGTTTGTGGGAGGGAAGTGTGGAGGATGGTGGGTGGAATTTGAAGTTGGAAGCAGAGAGAGAGAAGAGAGAAAGATGACGGAGAATTAAAGAGGAATTGAACAGGATCCCAATCAAGATTTGTACTTGTACTTCGTCAACTCTAACCTCGGGTCGTTGCGGAGTAGGGGGGCGGGACGTGAAGTCTGTACAGTAATTGAAGCTCTTCGAAGTGGGCTGGAGGGGCAGGAAGTGTGGAGGTGAATGGTGATCTAGAATGTGACGGAGATGTGCCAGCGACAAATGGAGAACGGGAGCAAATGCGGGAGATTGATACTTGTCATCGCCACGGGGTTTTGGCTCCTTTTATGCTGCTGGAGCTGAAGCTAAACTTCGGCATACTTTGGGCTGGGCCTTCTGACCGTTCTCGTGGAATCGCGTGAATGATGATGCGCGAGCGATTCTCGTAGGGTCCCCGCGGTGCCTCGGGGAAAGCCCCGCGATTGAAGGAACCATGATTTTCCGTGGCTGGCCGCTGCTATGCTGGAGATTGGAGCAATGGAGAGAGACGTTTTAATCTTAGAAGTTAACGATATCGGAGGATGTCGGATAACGGCAGATGGCAATGAGTATATCACAAAGTTGAACTCCCGTTCCTGGCGGCGGCGGCTTTCTTTCCCCTGGTTGACGGTGTTCGGGAATGCATTTCTTCGCCCTGGAGAACAGGACGTTATCCGGAGCATTTGCGATCAGATGCCAAGAGCTCGGCAATAGAGCCGGAAGAGTCTTGGTACTGGTCACGTGTTTTTGCCTGGATGCCTTGAGCCGCTAGATCCGGACTAGATTGTATGGGGCTTAGCGCAGCCAGAGCTTTCCACTTCAAAAAAGAGTTTTTGGAGCTTCAATGTTCTTCTTCACCAGTGCAACACAACAATCGACCACCACAACTGCCTGCGCAGATCTGCATCCTACTTGCATCTGCAGCTGGCGTTCAATGGCAATGGTAAGCTATACTTCTTTCTCCTCTCTCCCAATCTTTCGAGGTGATGACACACATACAACCGCAAACTAGAGTCTTTGACCCCAAGGGGAATGAAACTTTTGTAACACGTCAGTCTGATCAACGATCTATTGATTGAAGCTTCTGCTATCTGCATGATTGAGCACGAACTTCTGCTAATATACGCGCAGCGATCTCTTCATCTTTCACTTGTGCGAGGTAGTGCCCCGCGTTCTACTCACAGATGAGCCTCGAAATGGTAAGCATCAATCTCCCAACGCCCTATCACCTGTTTCCTCCTCCACAATGTAGCGATGATGTCTTGTATGCTTTGCATGCTGGAAATTACCGACTGAGACCTCGGTCACTGAAGTCAATTAAGGCTAATTCTGAGCTACCATTTTCAAAAATCATTTCTTGTTCAAGTCTGCCATTTTTCCGCAGATGCTAATAAGTTTTCAGTCAGGGATCCTCATTTGCATGCGCTGTAACACCTGTTCAAAGGTACACTCCACCCACTTCGATTCATACCCCTCCACAACTTCAAATGATGAATTGGCACTGGGCTCCGACAGTCCTCCAATGGAGGCTGGCTTGTGATCGGATATGCCTTTCTGTGACAGGCCTAGAAAACCTCGTCCTCTGATTACTGTTCCCATTGTACTGCTTGTTCTTTGTCATGGCTTCGACTCCGAAGGCTAACATCGGAACTCAGCTGGTCCAAACTTGAGCCGCGGCATTGCCTTGCGAGATGGTATGTTTACTTTATCTCCTTGCACCTCCCTTTTAAATGATGAGCAATTTAGATGACGAGTCTGATCGGGTAAAATCCGAATGAAGACACGATCAAATTAATACCATTCATGCCTTCTGATTTCCTTTCTAAAGACTTTTTCAATAGACGCATTGTTGTATGGCATGTGCTGACTTTGCTCCCAGATTTTTAACATGTTCACATGATTAATGTTCACCCTCTACCCATCCATCCGCAGACACATCATTGGTAAGCACACTTTGCATTCACACTCCCTTCTCTAGATCTCAAGCATAATGATGATCTTGACCGACAAATGACAAGCATATGTCCAAGCTTCGGCATTGACGAGACTGTCTTGACTGAATATGCTTCGAACTTGTTCACTCTTTCTGTTGTGGTCTTACAGACTTTAACTAACTCCATGTCCAGTAAGTGTAGTTGACCATGTTTTCGAATCCGAACCTAGCCAGCGCCAACTTGCTGGCTCTTGCATATTGGGTACGCATTTATTCTCTTCCACTCCGTGCCCCCTCCCCTTCTTACATGATGATTTAAATATCACGACGGTCAACATAGCCACACGTTGGACTTTGATGAGACCGCCTTTGACAAGGCTGTAGATCTGACTTTCTTTTTTTGTTGAAACATTGTCAAACACCACTTTCTTTTTGTGGAACTTCACTGACCTTCTGTCAGCAGATATTTAGTGTTGACTTCCTTGAATTGGAGCTTTGTCGTGCTTCCCGCATGAAATATTTCGATGTTTGCACCCACTCATGTGGGTTGTACGAAGGCATACTATTATCAGAATGATTGACTTTGCCCAGTATCTCTTGCAGTAGCACCTGATTAGTCCAAGGTAGGTCTTTGTCTTTTAATTATTTAGATAACTCAATATCATTTCAAACCTGCCACATCTTCCCAGTCAATGTGATGACCTCGTGACATGCCATGTATTCTCATCCCGCATCATATGTCTTGCACCCTCCAATGACATCATGTGATTCGCGCTTTGAGGATCAATTGACCTAGTCTCTTCATCTCCATGAATATATATTTCATATGACAGCTGGCGCCAGATCATCTCTGGCCCTCTTCAACTCACCATTCAACACATCTTCCTCAGATCATGAAACACTTGTAATCTGTAAACTAAGATGAACATCTCACTTTGTCCCTCCTCTTCACCTGGTAAGAGTATTACGAGATCTATCATCCAGTCCACAACTGACAACTGTTACTGAACATGAATAAATCCTTCATGCACGCACGCCTCCATGACTTCTCTCCTTTCATTAACTAGCTACATTGCCTGGAAAAACTCGCAATTTCAAGCAAAGCCTTCATGTGTGGTGCAGGGTCCCTATGCTATCAAACTACTCAAGCCATCCGAGTATGTTCTTCCTGGCCGAATGAGCGTTTTTATTCTCTTATTTTGTGAAAAAAAAAGAGATGTGGCTGACTCTGATGAGGTGCTGAGAGAACAGGAGAGGGCATTTGGGAGGTTTGGTAAGAATAGACCAAGCTTCGGTCAGAGTTGAAAGGAAAGTTGATAGGGTTGTGTTGTTGTCGAATAATTAGTATTTCGTGAGATGATGATGATGGTGTTGTCAAATTTACACTCACCATCGTCGCCATCTTTCTTAGTCGCCGTTCACATTCAAGTCAGTTGATAATGAAAGGTCTCAACTCGTTTAAAGTTTGATTCCAAGCAGTGGGCTTTTCCATACACC
This sequence comes from Tetracladium marchalianum, assembly GCA_037074945.1. Lineage (NCBI taxonomy): Eukaryota > Fungi > Ascomycota > Leotiomycetes > Helotiales > Tetracladium > Tetracladium marchalianum. The sequence continues at coordinate 14,039 of JBAMDN010000912.1, forward strand.
CCGCGAATCAAAGTATGGAATGGTCATCACACCCAATCTACAGCATGATGCATCTCATTACAACACAACGTGCCCATCTCGTTACATTACGCCACAATTCTCGCAGGGCAACACGAATCACCTTGAAATCTGGATACAACTCTCCCCTGAATAATATGGCGCAGGCTGCAGCACAAGTCACTAGATTCAATTGTAAATACAACAATTGTTTTTGAAGAAAACCCTAGAGAGGATGGATTGGATAAGGATATTTGTATATCGATATTTTTATACAGCGCAGTTGGAAGAGAGAAGTAGGGATGGATGATTGATGGTAATTGAGAAATTGAATATAAGGGTGAGGTGGTTGAATGAATTTGTGAGATTTCGTTGTAATATGAGATACGAAGATAAAAAAGGGTTGGCAGTGTTGGGAATGAAAGTTAAAATCGGCTTCTACAAGTTGAGTGAGACCAGGGTAGCTTTATCCATCTTTGTACCATTTACTGAAGCTCTGTGTGTAGGTATGTCTTACAGGTCAAGCTTTTTCATAGGTAAGGATCACTGCGATGTGTTCAAGATTATATCAAACAACGAAAGTGCAAAAGAGAGAGATTTGCAAATGCAAAAATTCATTCCGATGTATGCCCGTTGATGTGCCTTCCCTCAAACTTTCCCCGGCCAAGATAGGTGTAAAAATTTGGTAAAAAGTCCAAAAAACATACAACAGCTGGGATTCGCTGGTGGTCACCCACCCAACTACTAATCAACCGATCTGAAGCTTGTGTATGGCAGAGCGGACGGGATGCCCAATTCTCTTCAGTCTATGGTCGTATGTGATAGAGTGTAGGCATGTATGAGTTTATGTCTGAGGTTGTGGAGAGGCTGGGGCGAACCTTGGACGAGGAGATGAAAAGGTGGAATAGGGAGGTGAAGATGGTCTGTGATTGGGAAGGAAGACTTTGGAAATATTCCAGGCTAGGGAGTGTAGGAATTCGAGCAAATGTTCGATGTGTTGAATCAGTAAAGGTACTCGTTGAACTGGACGATGGGTATATTGTGGATGCGTGCCAAGCGTAGCCCAAACAGAACTGACAACTTATTCGCATTCAACAAAATAGTTGCTAACAAAGGAGAAAGCCCTGCAGAATATGAAATCGAACCATAAATACTAAAGAGCGACTTCTCCCTTTCTAGGTTGCATTCAACGAAATGGAATTGTACTGCACCTGTGAAGGAGAGAAAGTTCAGACGAAGTTGTAACATGCAGTATTGACATGTGCATAGTAGCCTTATGACTTGGACTACTTGTCCTATGGGATCACATTCGGAAATATATGTCTATCTCTCACTTCTTCATAAAATTCAACGAAACAAAAGAATATAGACATGATACTGAGAGCGAACTGTTGTCGGGTGATGAAGGGACATGACCAAGCTGTCGCGAATATGGTGGCAGTTGAGCTTGGCACCCGCAGACCGCCTTCCCCTTCAAGCAATCCACCGGACGTCATTTGGAGCAGTCGAGCCATGGACTTTCCATGGATCTGTTGATATAAGTTATTTTTGGTCATTCAGACAAAGACGCCTGTCTCACGCGCAAACGAATTTTCAGAGGTCCTACAAACTACCTATTTATCTATAGCCCCTCTCTCGTTTGCGAGCCTCGATTCGTTATCAAAAATACACCAAAAGTCAATGGGGCGACGCCAGCAAGATGTCTGATTCAAAGGAAGCTCTGCGCGGCAGAGTCGATTCCCCCACAGATAATACGTTCAATGCGACATCTCCGGATAGTGGTACGTATGCTATTCTCATAAGTGCGGGCTGAAATTCTGCCATTCCTCTAGAGTACGCAATCCTTTGCTGAGGCTGACGAACACGGGATAGGCAATGCGAAATGGAGCACACTACAAGTTGGAAGCACATCCAATCCCTCAAAATCACCACTTCCTTCCCCAAGACCATTGACCATCGATCCTCTTAGTCACCATATTCTCAAACGAACGAATACTGAAGGCACAATACCACAGAAATTGAAAATCCGGAATGCCGGCGTGTCGGAGAGTACCACAGATGGCGGAAACAAAACCCCAACAAGTCCCGAGTTAGGCGTACCAACTCGACAGCAGACTCCAGAGATTTCACGAAGTGATACCAATCTTTTGCTACCGAAGAAGAAGGGGGTTTCGTTCTTGAGCAGGTTCAGCATAATTGGGAGTAAGAAGAAGGACACAGAACAGAACGAGGATGATGAGGCGGACTTTGGAGATGATCGAGTAGAGGGCATGAATGCTACAACACCATTTTCATCTTCGATAGGTGCAAACGGCGGATATATACCAGAGGTTAGAATCACTAATTACCCGTGCCGAGAAGCCGAAGCTGATTAAACAAAGTTCAAAGAACCGCCAAGATATATCAAGGTATGCAAGAAGTTTCGCCCCCAAGCCTATTAATTTGGGGCAGAGACTTGGAACTTGGAACAGAAATACTGTAAGGGCGGTGCTAATCTTCGGTGCAGGTTCGTACACACAAGAAAGTCAGAGAATTCTCAAGACTCTTCCTATCCCAAGAACTCAACGATGGACCGGAAAGTAAAATCACACCTACTTCGACGAGACAGTCATCTGAAATACGACCTCAATCACCTAACAAAATTTCCAAGCCACATCCTGGAACGAGTTCGGCTGTTTGGGCCTGTGTCTTCTCAATTGGGGGTGATTATCTTGCTGTTGCCGGGCAAAGCCAAGTTATCACTCTCTGGAAAGTATTATCAACGATTGAGGAACGAACAACACATGAGCGCGAAGAAGCGTCTTCTAATAGAGCGGGTGGTGAACGGTTGAGTGCTCCGGTGTTTGCGCATAAGCCTGCTAAGGAATTTCGAGGGCACACAGGTCCGATTCTTGATCTTTCTTTTAGCAAGAATAATTTCCTGTTGTCGAGTTCTATGGTCAGTTCACTTTGTTTTGCTATTCTTACGGACTTTCTGTTGTTAAAGGTGGCAAAGTTCGAGTACGTTGTACTAATTAGAATTTTGTGTAGGACAAAACTGTGAGGTTATGGCACATTAGTAGAGAAGAATGTCTGTTGACATTTACACATAAAGTAAAGTTTCCAGTCCGTTGTTTGTTTACCTTGCTAACCAGACAGTAGGATCTGATTTCGTCAGTTTGTTTTCATCCTAGTAGGTCATTCTGACATCATATAAATCCTAGGGGTGGTGGAGCTTGTAGATCATTTAAAACGCAGCGTCTGGTTTCCAATGCGCATTTCTATGCGTGGCACAAGAGAGAAATAACTAACACACATATAGCTGACGATAGATTCTTTTTGGCTGGCAGTTTGGACAGTATTTTGAGGCTTTGGAGTATTCCGGATAAGGCCGTTGCATACTGGGTACAGCTGTCAGATGTAGATTGTCCCCTCACTACTGCCATCGAACATTTTTTAATTGCGAGTAGATGATAACTGCTGTCTCCTTTTCACCTGACGGCAAAACCGCCATTGCGGGAACTCTAAACGGAACCTGTTTCTTCTACACAACAGAAGAACTGAAATATCAGACACAAATTTTGGTACGAAGTTCAAGAGGCAAGAACAGTAAAGGGAGCAAGATCACCGGTATTAAGACGGCAACATTGAATGGCGATCCAGAAGCAGTCAAAGTTCTCATTACTTCAAATGACTCGAGAATACGATTGTATAATCTTCGAGACAAGGCGTTAGAGCTGAAATTTAAGGGTCATGAGAATGTATCGAGTCAACTTCGTGCATCCTTCAGCGACGATCAAGCAAAGCATGTGTAAGTTAAGATCCCCATCTGTCAACCTCAAAGTGTGACCATACTTATTTAGATGCAGTATCTGTGGAAGCGAAGATGGCAAGACCTATATCTGGAACACCACTCCTGCCACAGGTGACACAAAAGATAAAATGCCGTTTGAGTATTTCGAGGCTTCGGACATTGTCACTGTGGCTATCATGGCGCCAGCTCGGACTCGTCAAGCACTTGATAATTCAGGGGACGAATTGTATGATCTTTGTCACCCGAAGAAAGTGGTCTTATTAAGCCGAGAAGAATCAAATGCCCAGGTTGTACAACAGCCGTCAGAGGAGAGCCAACTTGACAAGCAGGAACAGACGCCAGCTTATCTTGAGCGTAGTGCGCACAGAGATGGACAAATAATAATCACGGCTGATTACAATGGTTCTATCAAGGTGTTCCGACAGTATGTACCATCATATTTAACTGCTCTGCCGCGCTGTGGTCGAAATACTAACTCTCTTCATAGGGATTGTGCTCATCAACATCGAGATCAGTGGGATAGCGCTCTCTCTAAGAAGATCCTCGGTAGAACAAACAGTATCCGCACTCGAACATCAAACAGCTCTCGCCGAAGTTCTATCTCTTCCCCTTACATCGGAGGTTCGGCAAATCATATTCTCTCCTGGCGAAATGCTATCCCACCAAAATCTACACGAGAACGAAGCAACTCACCTAACAAATTTAACCTACCAAATCGTGCCTCGATGAGTTCTATGACGAACTCTCAAAATACCCTCGCGCAAATAAACAGACAACAAGCGTACGCCTCGACACCACTCACAACAGCATCAAGCATCACAACGACCAGTCCACCTCCAAGCGTACATCAACCCACCGATTCCAGAACCAAGGAGCCTAAACCTGGCCTACTTCCTACGCCGAGCTTTACATTCACGGCTGATCGCGACAACGCACTGAAAATAGATGGCTCAGGACGCTCATACCAGTTCTGGAACAGATCATTCAGTGGAGCGACACCACCTAAGGACGCACTTCGTCCTCCGATTGGTGACAGGGAGACAAGTCAAGTAAGTAAAATGAGCAGCGATGCATCACAGACCGAGGAGGAAGAGGAGAGTGATGGCGAAGCTCTATCATGTAAAAAGTGCAGGGGAAAGAACTTTAAGGCGAGGAAGACGGCTGGTAAGGCGGTGCTAGTATGTACGAAATGTTTTGCGACCAGAGGAGATGTGTGATTGAGGTTGTTGAATAAGGTGATGAATGCATGCATGGGGTATAAGGTGTTGGTGGTAAGGTGATGCATGGGTTGGATTGTATGAGTATTTGGATTGTTGCATAACATTGGGAGGCGTACGTTGGCTATTTGCAATTAAGGCGATGGTGTTTGTTGTTGGTTGCATGAGCGGATTGGTGTATGATGGATGAACTGAGGATTGAGTCAGAAGGTGGTACTTTAAGTGACTACAATAAATGCAGTATTCGCCGACCAGTCATGCAATGGGGGTTAGCTGATTGCAAATACTGTACCAGAAAGAACAAATTAAGTGAAGATGTGTCTTGCCACGAACTTCTGCAGGAACGCAGATACTGGTCCCCAGGCAAATAGCTCTGCACATGTTTCTTTACTTCATGCTTCCTCTCAGACGTACATACGAGTGCGAGTACACCTAAGCGTAATCGAGCATGTTGAAGTATATCATGTTGCTAACCGGACAGTCGGAAGCAAACGTCCTCGGGATGTGTTCGCCGCATTCGGGCAAAAGCGGATCAACGTCGTCGGCTCACAGCACAAATCGCGAGCCACCCGCCAAAGACAACCACAGCACATCCAAATTCATGCAAAAAAAACTCACAAAACACCTCCAACCAATCCCACGCTCTGGCTTACAAATTGCTTCATACCAAACTCCTGTTTGTGGAATACGAGAGCCGGCAGAATATACAGGTACGAAAGTTGTGACGTCGAATCAGTCCCACTCATCTGCACAAATACATGCTGGTGGTACGGTCCCCTCGCTTAGTGCACGCAAAAACAAAAAGGTGCGCGCGATCCGTGGCATGATTTTCGAGTCCTCTCCACACTTTGACCTTTGGTGCTTGTCATCAATAAGTTTTGATGTGTACTTTAACCAAGTGGGTTCCCGCCCTGAGTTGTGTTTCTCCGTGCAACTCCTGGGAGACGTTTGCTTTTATCGGGGCGAGATGGGATGCACACATGGCAACTGATGGGCGGGTGGTGTGATTGTGACTTACGAGATTTGGTTTTGATTTTTTGGGGTTGCGCTACGCTTCGTCCCGGTGGGTGTAGTTGTGGCCGAGGAGGAGTATATATATTCTGGGGTATGGGTAGGATGCATGGTGTTTAAGGATTTCAAAGCACGTTGCATACAGATCGCATTACAAACAGTACAGACTTCATCTTTTGCTTCATCTTTTTTGAAAGGTTGGAACAGACTGACGTCTTTGGCTCCGAGTCTCTGAATCTTTTTCGACAGTTCAAATAGACTTAAGTCATCCTTCGACATACTGAGATTTTGAGAGTCTCTTACTTTTGATCTCTTCAATCAAACAAACACAATCAAAATCGCAAAGATGCAACACATCGAAGCCGCAGCTCTTGAAAACGACCTCACGAGTCGAATTGAATATCTCTCTTCTTTCCGTACGTCCTTTCACTTCCTCTCCATCCACCACATCCCATCATCTGTTAATTTCCAAATTTCCAAATTTCCAAATCCTCAAAACGTCAATTCACAAATCTCCAAAAAGCCAGAAAAAAACTAATCACTCACAAAACACAGTCGAGCTCACCCCAGAAGATGGCGAAGCCCTCCTAGCAGCTGCGCCTCTCATCGCACCACTCATCCCCACCATCCTCGATGCCGTTTACAGCAAACTCCTCCAATACGACATCACCGCGCAGGTGTTCGTTCCTAAGAACACCGGTTACGAGGGTGATGTTGTCAAGAGCGTTCAAGAGTTGACCCTGGAGAGTCCTCAGATTGCATATCGCAAGGATTTCCTCAAGGTTCGTGAATTGTAACCCCACAGACCTTTTGCTTTTTTTTTTTCATCTTTTCTTCATTCGTTTATATCCTGAATGAACTCTATGGATTTTGATTTAGTGGAATGTTTTGCTAAGACATAAAAAACAGAACTACCTGGTTAAGCTCGTCACCTCCAAAAACCTCACCCCCTCCAGCCCATTCTGGATTTACCTCAACAACGTCGGTATAATGCACACCGGTCTCCCCGGTTTCAAACACCGCGCCAAACGTCCGGAACTCCGCGTTGAATACATCCATATGAGTGTACTTCTCGGTTACGTGGTTGATCTCGTAATTGGTGCTGTCATGGCTATGGATGAGGTTGATAATGTCATGAAGACGAGGGTGTTAAAGGCGTTGAATAAGGTCATTTGGATTCAGAATGACTTGATGGCAAGACATTATGTGGGTGATGTGGGTATGGGTGTGGATGGGAGGGTTACGCCGCCGGCTGAGGGGGGATTGGTGGAGGGGAAGGGGGAGAATGGGGCGGCGAGGTGTCCTTTTTCAGGGTTGTAGAGGGGAGAGATCTGAGGAAGTTTGACAGGGAATTGTTTATATGGAATTGGAATTGGTGGTGATGAGATTAACCTAGGGCGTTTTTGTGTGGATGGGATGGAGTTGGTTGGCATGAGGTACGGATGTATAGATGGGTAGTTTGATAGTTAAGATTCTTCTGAGATAGAATTCAACTCTGTGATTTATTATTGTGGGAACAGATATTTGGACTTGTGTTTCTCTGTGACTTTCATAGAGGTTCAGACCCTGAACCAGCAGAGAGTTGATAAAGGGAAAGTGAGTGATCATAGAATTGCAGGGGGAGAGGCAGGTTGGCGACAAAATGACTTTCTTCCAGGAATTTGTGCAGGAACTTACGTTTAAGACAATCAGATGAAGTCACAAAAGTCCAAAGTGAGATCAAATGAGCACTTGATTTTGCTTCAAGATACTTGCAAGTATGTGAACACCATACCTTGATCAGGCAATCTTACAACGAGGTGATGCGACTCGCTTAGAAAGAAGGTATCTTGGTAGTCAAGCAGCTTACCTCACCCTCAGCTACCTTCTTCAGCCTCAGTGGTACGAAGCTACTTGGATATCTCCGCAACATTTATAACCCATATGCTTCACCTACCCAATGTATCAGCAACCTGCTTGATCCTTCACCCACCAACAGACTCATTGACGCGCCCCTCCCCGCCCCCTCTGCATGGGGAGTACTTAGATAATCCTACGCCTCTAAGTTGCATAGCCTATCCTTACATCCCCGCTGTCATAACTCTACCTTGACCTTCATCAGATCTTCCCCACATTGCCCATCTTGATATCCTTCCACGGTGATCTGACTAACTACTGTGGTGATTGGACCTCTGACGTGGATAACAGATTTGGAGTGGGGCCGGGATTGCTGATTCAGCTCGTTCGTTGAGAAGAGTCAGATTTGGTATTGCTGTGTTATGCCTGGGTGATATCTGGGGTGATTATTTGGTGGGCGAATCGATGTTGTCACTTACGGGGTTGTGGAGAACTAAAATATTGTACTTGGGAGGGGTATTTAAACAGATTTCGCCGCCTCCTGAACTCTGGTGCTGTATGATTGTATCGAAGCTTGATGATTCAAAAATTGTTGCGAAGAGTCACATACCATATCCTTGCGCTTTCATAAGAATTTATTAATTCGTTGGATAGTGAGTGGAGCATCCGTGGTGAAGTTCGCTTGAGTTGGGTGGTTGTTGGAATGATGCCTAGGGGTTTGTGAAGCAGCAGATCGGGAGTCTTTTGTGGAGGGAACGCTGTACTTATTAAAAGGCTAAAACACATAGATCAGAGAATAGTATAATTCAATGCGTACTGGGTTGTTTGTAAGTGAATGCGACAGTGGTGATAATGGTTGGAATGCGCCATGCAGCATTTTTGAGGATTTACATCAAGTATGGAGACTCGGGAACATACAAATTGCAGGATCATTTGTAGTGAGCAATACGCAGTACCTCTGGTTTTATTTAGCTTTTAGTTTTCCACATTCTGATGTGGGCTTACCTGTGAAATTCGAATCATTGTACTCCGTATAAGAGTCAATCCTAGGCAGCAGTTATGTTACTCACATCTCCTCCAGAACAGCATCACTTGCCAACCCCTACACTCCAATTAAAACGCTCAACAACCACATCACATGCGCATCACCAAAAAATCACATGTCCAGCGCAAAATCCCAAATTCATATAAATACATCCCTCCCTCCCCCCATCCACTCCTGTTTTTCTCTCCAGCTTTCTTTGCATTTTCGCTTAGATCAAGTGAAGTATCTGTTCTTATCAGTTTAATCACTGAGAAAGATGCCCAACGGGCATCAATCATCACAATGATAACAAATTTTTTGTTGGAATATGGTTGGGATGTTTCTTCCTGGGCTTGCTCAGAAGGATGTCCTGATGTTGTGACACGAGTCTTACACTGTCTCTCGTTGTCGCTAATTTTTATCAAGTTTTTGATAAAGCTTTTCATTGCAACTTCTTGTCGTCGGACAGGAGTGTGAAGAAGAGTTTGGAGGTCGTGTTGTTATTGAAGTTGGCGTCGGAGTTAATGGTATTGGAGAGCTGGCTGGCAATTGGAGAGGAGCAAGCACAAGAAACGATCGCACAAATGCGTAGCTAGTATTTTTGATGTAGTTTTCTATTTTGAACCTTCGAACTCTAGAACTCTAGAACTCTAGATCTGTGTTGTCGTTGATAGTCTGGGTGCAGTCATTTCAGTACTTATTTTGAAACTTTGGGCTTAAGTTTAAGAGGCGTGTGGTTGTCCTCTTACTATGGAACTCACATCCCAAATCCGTTGGTGAACGAACGGACAAGATCTCCTTGTCCTTTCCTCATGAATATTGACGAGGAGAAACTCAAGATTCGTGCACACTGTCTTTCTCGACGACTCTACCAAATTCTACGGTGTGTTTGTTGAGATCGAGGCTGACCGAAGACCTGTCGACACTATGACCGAAGTAGGAATTCTCACACGGTCATATCCGCGATGAAAACGCTTGATCCAGGTTTCACAAAGCTTAGCATCTTGAATCTTGATCTAAACACCCAAAAAGGTATTTCTGGTGGGGTTTGGTTGGAGGGGAAGAGTTCTTCAGGATCTCCTGCGGTTCAGTCTGGCTGCTCCACACTTCTGGAACGGCTTGGCCCTCGTGAACCTCACCGAACCACGCCAACCATCCTCGATGATATCACAACATCTCTCTTCAACAACACTTTCCCTGAAAATAGTGTCAAAACCTGCGCAAAAGTTGGCGCAAGCCTTTGTATCATATTTCCAGCCTCATCATCTCATTTCCTGCAATTTTCTGTGTGTTTTCCGTTTGTTTGGATTGCAATTATCGAAATTCACAAGAGGCTGAAGAGGCGGTGCAAGTGCCCCGAATCCCAACATCGAGAAATGGGACAACAATGCCATCATCGCTCTGTTATCGCTTCCCTCGATAGCAGTCATGATGTCTCTTGCTCTGCGGGGTCCCCGAGACGTATATAAGGAACTTCCCCCCAAGTATATGCTGCATTTATGATCGCCATATCTATCCCAATCATCCAGCCCACCAAACATCTCCAACATCTTCAGCCTGTAGCTGTACTGCAACACCAATCGCTTCAACTCCTCCTGCATATCTTACTACTGTACTCTGTACCTGCATTCGACCCTCTGCAGTCAGCAAGAATGTCATTCGCAATCAGCTTTGCCAACATCGAAGCTCTTTCAGCTATCCATGCTGTAGATCGCAATATCACTTCGTCCACAATTGCTAGACGTGGCTCGCAAATCTCCCTCTCATCTCATATGTACGGTCCTCACCCCTTGCCCGCAGCTTCTTGTCTAACATATTATACTAGTTCATCTACTTCGACTTTCTCATTCGATACCTCCTCGCACAACCACCACCTCTTCCGCTCTCTTCATGACCTCCGCACACACTGGCGTGAACACATCTGGACACACCAGAGCGATCGTATCGAGCGATTCCTCGCTGTGGGCAATGTTGCCTCTGGGAGTAGGGTGTTGACAACGGAAGAGATGGAGGTGGAGATGTCGAGGAATCCGGAGATCACAAATGGCTTTGCAGGTTGCCTGCCCGTAGACGGTGCCGAGGAAGATGTATTTGTGGGGTGGAGAGTTAAGAGCGCTACCTTTCCAAGGATGTAGGAGTTTGTTTTCACGGTTGTCAGTATGAGGTATGATTTTATATGGGCGTTTTTGGAGAACTGATTGAGAGGGCTAGCAAGTTAGGGGTGCAAATGGGAGAAGTTTCTCTTGGGGTCTGGGGAGTTAGGTTGTATTTTTATTTCTTTGAGTCTTTCTTAAGCATAGGCGTCATTTCATGTTTTTCTGCCTTAAAGCCATATGAAGTGGAACCATTCATGGATCTTGAAGACAACGTTCTTATCAAATACAACATCTAAATTGCGCAACGCAAGAAATTTACATTATCTCTTCTACTTGATCCATTTGATCTATTTGCTAGATCACTAAGAGTTTCACAATTCTTGTCAAGTACAAGCAAGTCAAATTTTGCTAAACTGTTCTGCATCGTGGGTAGCACCTTCTGTCATATGGATTCCTCTCTCTTGCTCCTATGGAATCTAGAATGGGTTTTCTGTTCTAGGTTTCCAGTTTTCTCTCTTTCTTTCACCTCTCTCCAAGAAATCATACATTGTTCCGCATTTGCATTCCCCATCACAACATCGGTTATCAAGCTTACGTAGTTTTAATCCAACCATACCATGCCTCATCCTCCTCAAAGAAAAAGACGCAAAAGGCAGAAGACAGAAAGTAGCGGAGAACACCAACAATTTTCTAGACCTGGTGAGCTATATAATCCCTTCTTCCGACTGCAAATTTCGGGCTAACAGAATTGGAATAGACGTTGCAGAGTCTGTACAACATGACCACCTCTCAAAATGCACATTATTTCGACCACGGTCAAGTATTGCATTGCCTCTCGCATATCCTACCCCTACAAACTTCCAAAAATTGATGTCGGATGCTGGAGAAGGATTCATGCCTGCTATGAGGGAATTATTGGAAACTCGGTCGAGGACAGGTGAGCTCAGAACCTTCTGAGTCGAAGCTGGTAGTCTTGACGCAGTCGCAA
>JBAMDN010000914.1:0-13705 GCA_037074945.1 Tetracladium marchalianum
GGGAAGAGTTTTTGCATTATCTTGGTGGTGTCTTCCCTGATGATGGATCTTGCGCCTCGGTTGTTCTGGTCGATTCGTCTTCTGGCTTGTTCATGTGCCTCTCTTTGGTTATGGCTCCTGTGCCATTCAAAGATTTTGTCGTCTTTGTGTATCTCGCATTCTTGGTTGCGGCATTGTCGTACCGGTGCTAGGAAGCATTCCTCGGGATAGGAATCTTTCAGTCCTAGTTTAACGATCCTTCCTGGGTATCGTTTCTTCGTTTCGTATGCTTGCCCTTCGTATTTGTAGTATACTCCGGTCATCCTAGGGTTGAATGTGGGGAAGGTGTTGTTTTGTGCCTTTTCCCATAGATGAATCATACATTCATCGTGATAGCACGAGATCCATGAGATGTCTTCATGTTCCTCGTGTTCTGGTAGCGTTTTCCTGTCGTCATGCAGGAAAGGCATGTGTCGGTCATGGTGTGCCGTAAGCGTTTGTATGAATGTATCGGCCATGATGACTAGTTCCGTGTCGTTCCCGTCGGGTAGGAGGTTGTATTCGGTGCAAGCGGATTCTGCTCGTTCCTCCGGCGTGTTCATGGTAGGTTCCTGGCGTTAACGAGGGCGATTTGCTTTTCTTCTTCGGAGTCCAAGGAATCGGTATCGCTGTCCGCGGAGTCTGCTTCGCAGGCTTCTCCCATTGTTGTCAGGATTTGTGGAGCGGTTTCCCGTACTTCCTTATCTTCGGTGATGTCCATTTCTTCTGGTGGTGACCTTCTTCCGTCGACTTGGTCGAGGAGGTCGTGAGCTTGCCGGTTGAAGTCTTCCTGGTCGCTGGTTGCTCGTGACTCATCCGAATAGTCTGGAGTTGTCGTTTGCAGAGGCGGGTGAGAGTGCCGGTGCACGTCTGCAACACGGCCATTGTGCGTTTTTGCTGCTTTGGTGCCTTGGGATACCATCCCGTGGCTAGTTTGTCGCTGGAGTGGGTTGGGCAGTTGTCGTCGTAGCATGCTGTCCAGGTAAGGCTTCCGTGAGGAGGTTCCTTAACAACCTGGCGGATCGCTAGTGTCATAACCCGTGCGAGTAGCGTTTACTTGTCGCTTTTCTCCTTCCTTTACTGGTTTCCAGTCGTCGTTTTTCTTAGGGCTTCGACATTCCCTAGCAAAGTGTCCCTTCTTCCCACAATTGTGACATGTGAGGTTCTTCTTGTCCTTCATCGCGCCCAGTTCCATGGGTCCCGAGTGGGCCCCATACGCGGTGGAAGGCTGTTGTCGTTGGCGGCTCATGTTAGCCTTGTTGCCAAATCCCCTAGAGTGGTTAGTTCTTTCGTGGGTTCTGTTGGTAAAATACTGTCCCTTCTTTTCTCTGCGTCTTTCGTATTGGCGATTGTCGATTTTGACAGCCATGGCGATGTACTGTGCCAATGTAACTGGTCGATCCATTTTGTATAGTTCGTCCTTAACTTCATCTTTGAGTCCTCGGTAGAATGCTGCTTGTAAATCTTTGTCGCTTCGGTTGGTCTTTGCGGCGATTTGTCGGAAGATGGCGCCATAGTCCGATGCAGCTCCCTTCTGACGTAAGGAATCGAGCTGGTTTTCGGCAAGTCGTTCTTCGTCGACTGTTCCGAAAGCGTCCAAGAGGGCTTGTTCAAAGTTGTAGTAGTTCCCAAAAATGTCGCGGGTTTCCTGTGAGAGGGACGTATAGGGGTTGGAGACATAGTCTCTAAGCCTTGGTTCGAACCATGTCATAGCAGGTCCGGTGAGGCATCCTGCCGCATGTCTGACCTTGTCGGAGTCGGTGGGTAGGACTGTCGGAAAGTACTGGTGGTAGTTCCTGAGCTGGGTCAAGAACCCTTGAAGGTCCTTCGTAGTCCCATCGAATGGTCCGGGTTGTCGTGGCTTGAGTGTCTCTCCTGGGTCTTTCCCATTGACCTGTCGAGCGGTAGAGCTGACCTGAGAGTCCATGAGACTCTTGAATTGTTGATGCTGGTCTCTTTGAAACTTCATGGCGTTCTGCATTTCCTCATACTGCTGTTTGTAGGCTTCGTGGTCCTTAGTCTGTATGTCCATGACTTGTCCGAGCTGTTGCGTAAGCTGCTTGACAGTCTGTTTGAGTTGGCGGGTATCTTCGTCATCACTACTATCGTAGTCGAGGTCCATAGGGAGGGCCGTCTGAGCTGGCTCAGCGGTAGGCTGCTTTCCCTTGGAGGAGGAGGAAGATCCCTTAGACTTGGAGTTGCCGGCCATGATGTCGGATACTGTCTTGTACTTGTAAGGCAACGTACTAAACAGGAGCTATCAATGTGTGACGTTCGGGCCTGGTCTAGACTACAGGGTAGGTAGATCAGAGGGTCGGTTTGTTGTTCGTAGTACGTTGGGTCACAAGTGCGAGACTGGGTAGTCGTCACAGTCGAGTGCTGAAGTTATGAAACTGGAGGTAACTAAGCGTTGACAATTGTAATTGATAGCTGAGTTGTGTCTAATGAATGTGAGTGACTCGTGAGTCCTATATACTATGGTGATCGTGGTGATCGAGGTGCAGCTTGTAGTGATCAGGGTGACTGATCGTAGTGCTCACTATGTGGTCCCAGGGTGATCAAGGTGATCGCCCTGTGATAGGAGGGAAATTGTGGGGGGTGACTCAGGGTCACGTGAAGGCCGCATGACGGGTCGTAACACCCGGTAGCTCCACATAATCTAATATAAGGATTAGCAACACCCCTACTAGCTTAAACGCCACGCTCCATACACTTATACCGACGCTAATAACTATTATTAATAGCCTTGTCTAGCATTAGTTTTCTAATAGCTAAGGCGCAGCACCTACTATATCTTCACATTTAACCACTGAATATTTAATGATCAGCTCTTAATTATACCTATAAACATAGTAAATGCCTATTACCCTATAACCTCTTCATATCACCAATAATAATATAACTATAACCTCTTCATATCACTAATAAATAACACCATCACTATATCTTATCTATCACGATCACTGGTAAAATTAATAACTATACTAAGAATATAACCATACCCTTAAGACACTAATAACGCTAAGGGAGACATAAAGGCCCAGTAAGGCTAGGGTAAGACTTACCTATTCTAGGGGAGTCTAGTCTAGCGGAAGTAGTTATCTAGTCCTCTATAAAGCCAAAGAGTAAGGTTATTACTCACTAAATAATTGTTAATACCCTTAATAATAATACTAGGGAAATGCCACTAATAGTACCTATAGATTATTAAATAAGTTTTATTATTAAAGAATATAGCCCTATTAACCTTATAAACTAGATCTTATAAAGTAACTTAATAAGGAAGATTATATAATAGAGTAAGGCTATTATTAATATAGTTAAATAGAATAAGGGTAAATTAGCCTATCTTAATAATATCTATATTATTAACCTCTATATAGCCCGAAATCTTATAAAGCTAGTTATATAGGCTAGCTAGAATAAATCTAGTATCCTAGAGTTAATCT
This sequence comes from Tetracladium marchalianum, assembly GCA_037074945.1. Classification (NCBI taxonomy): domain Eukaryota; kingdom Fungi; phylum Ascomycota; class Leotiomycetes; order Helotiales; genus Tetracladium; species Tetracladium marchalianum. The sequence goes on from JBAMDN010000914.1 coordinate 3,468, forward strand.
CTTATAATAATAAGTTAATAATTAACTCTATAGATAAAATCCTTATAGCTTAATATTACTAGGGCTATAAGTACCTTAATTAGATTTAGCTTACTAATAAAACTAGGTGTCAGGACCTGGGTTGTTGAAGAGAGTGAGGAGGTGTGACTAGATGGACACTCGCGGCTAGGTCGCCGCGTTGTAGCAGGATAATAGCTAGGGTGCGACTGGTGACTATATTAATCTCTAAAGGTTCTATGATCACTGGGCCCATGGGTAGCCTTCTTATATAGGGCCACATGTGACTCTACCGTGGGGTCGTAGGAGGATCGCTACTAGGACCCCGCGAAGTTCCTGAGTAGGGTGCCCCCTCCTTAAGGGGTTACCCTCAACCCCTTTTACTTCCTTTCCCAGAGGTCTTCTCTAAATCGCCCCCTTTTTCGCCATTCGCCGCGAGGTCGTAGCATTATAGTGGCATAGCGTGGCTTCTTAAGGTCTTCGTTTTAGAGGCCATATTATGGCCATTAAAGTCGAGGTTATTTACCCCTTTAAGTATCCGGTCCTCGCCATTATAGTTATAATAAGCCCTAGTCCACCGTAATAGAGCCATTACCTCGCTTCGACATCACTCCTATCTCTAACACTTATACCATAAATATATAATCTTAGCTAGGACTTCGGATAAGAGAATTCGGTATAATTAGAATACCCCTATTAATTAATTTAGTATATAATAGATTACTTCTAATCTCTTAATACCTCATCGCTTATTAAAGGCCCTATAATAGCCCACATAATATACTAGGGTTAGGTTATCCCGTCTAATATATTATATTATTATATTAATAAATGGTTATATATAGATTAAAGCGGGGTTACCGCTAATCCGTGGCATCTTAAGATTACTATAAGTATCTTAGGGCTCCCACGAACTTCGCTTCTTCTTCCCTTTAAGCTTCCTATATATTTATTTATTGCCCCCTCTTCCCTCTAAGTTACTTACACAGTTACCGCTAATCTCTATATAGTTAGTAGCAGCAATAGCAATAATAATAATAATTATTATATATCCTTAGCCCTTACTATATAGTTATAATAAGTTAGCGGCTAACCTCAAAGTTCAGTACCATCACTATTATTACTATTATCACCACTAGTTTATCCCCTTTCTCCCTAACCAGTCATAGCGGAATCGCTACGACAATATAGATAGTCGCTAACTCCCCTAGCTTTTATAATAGCTCCCATCTCTCCTACCGGCGAGACCACCCCATGAGTCTTATCTCTTACCATGGCGGTGTAGTGAACTAATAGCGATATAGCCGCGAGATCGCCTACGAGCGGTACGCTCGGTACCTGGTGACGGCCGTCGTCGCCGGCAAAGCGCCCCTAGTGGGTGTCTGCGTCGACGACCAGGGTAAGTAGCTGCTAACTCTCCCCACATAGTAGCAAGTTAACTATGACATAGCTACCACCACCAAGTGCTAGGCATACCGGCATTATAATGAGCCATATATCCCCATAGCTAGGGTGGAGGTCGCTCTACGCGCCCTCACTGCCGGAATAGTAAGTCACTGCGAATCTCCTGCTAATTCCCTTCTAACTTCTCTCTAGGCCACCCGTGGCCAGGCGATGAGAGGTGCGTAAGGCCTTCGCCACCAAGACTACTATAGGTTCCTTTACCCCTTTGGCTAACCCCTTGCTAACTCGTCGGCTTAGGCCGGTCGTGCCCCCGCCACCACCACCACTATCACCACCACTGCGCCTGCCCTGGCCGCCGCGAGCGCTTCGGCGGCTTCGCCCATAACTAGCGGCGAAGTCGCCGTGATAATATAACTCCTTCGCCGCTAAAACAAGCTCCTCCGCCACATCGCCGCTAACACCGCCATTATAGCTAATAATATATAATTCCTTACTACTTCGCTACTCTTTTACCGCTAATCCCCTAGGCGGCCGAGTATATCCCCACTAAGGACAAGGATAATAACGAAGACGAGGATAATAAGGACAACGAGGACAATAAGGTTAACGAGGACGATAAGGTCGCTATATATTCTCCCTTACTTCACCGCGGGTTTATCGCTAATCTCGTAGAGGGCGCCGCCATTACCGAGGATAGCAAGGAGGACGAGGATAATAAGTAGATTTAGGGGGGGGGTCCCTACGGGGTTATAGGGAGGTCGCCGGGATAGCGCGACGCCACTAATTAATAGTCTAAATAATACCCTTTACTTTTATCTTTACCCTAATTTCCCCTAATATAAATATATCTACCCTATAATATCTTTATAAAGTCTCTGCTTATATATCTCTATATAGTCTCGATTTATAAAGTCTAATCGTCGTTAATATATATTTTTATTATTAGGATAGCCCTTTTACTTAACGAGATATAGTTACCTATTATTATTATAGCGGTGGCCTATAATTTATTTAACTTTAAAAGTCTTATTTTTAATAAAGGGATAATCTATTAGCTCCCTTATCTCTACTTCGCTACTATAGTATAGTTTAAGGCTTATAATATTAAATATATTATATACCTTTATAGATAAGGGTAGCTATAGCTAGTATACTAGCCTATAGGTTCCGATTTTCTATATAATTTAATAAGGTTCCATATACCTCGGGGTAAGCTTATAGCTAGGTCGTTTTAAGGCTAAGTTTTTTATTAATAATAGCACCTAGTCCCCGATATTAAAGGATAGTAGTGCTCTTTTCTTATTATATTACCAGGTATAATCCTCGCTAGCTCTTTAAAGCTTAATCGCCATTTATTTATAGTAAGTCTATAACCTTTTAATCTACTTAAGGGCCATTTCTAAGAGGTCTCTCTAGATTATATTACTACTTATAGGCCCTAGCCTCCAACTGGCGGCGATTCTACTCCAATCGGGCGACAATTTTGGTGGTGCCAGGTAAAAGTGGATACCAATTTGGACCAGATTTCGTTGGAGCAGGTTCATTGGTGCATAGTGTTAAAACCCCCTTACCCCAGGTTTCAGGGTCCAGGGTTAGCAGGGTTATGAAATTGCCATGGCTTACAATACAACACGCGTCACGCGTCACGCGGTTAAGGCATGGGGCGAAAGCATTTCCACTACTATATAGCTCTCTACTCCCCACATGAACTTACATAGATCTCGAGATATACCAATGGAGCGCTGGATTACACTTAATGAGCAACACCAAGTGCTTATTTGCAACGAGTGTAAAGCTGCTGTGCGTCCCGGCAAGAAGATTGAGTCGCATTTTCGACATGAGCATTGCATCAAGGGCTACGAGCTAACGCAGATTCTACATCATGTCGAACATCAGCCACTACAAGATCCCATGACAGCCGCACTCCCGACAGATGGAAGCCGACCGATCCCAGGTTTGATAGTCTATGAGCAAGGGCTAAGCTGCAACGAGTGCCGCTTCTTGACGACAAGCCATGATGTTATGACAAGGCATTGGAGAACAGTGGCAACACATACCGAAAGTACAGCGCGATACACCAAGGTCAAGCTCCAGTCATGGTGCAAGGGACGGTATACTCGGTACTGGGTCGTTCAGCTGGGTTGGGAGGCGACTGGGAGCTTAAGGGTAGCATCCACTGCTAGCGAAAGTGCCATGGATGCTATAATAGCAGAGAGCACTGTTGAGCTGAAAGAAGCCGACGAAAAGAGACTGCAACGCGGGGATATGCAAGAGGGTTTAGACCACGACTCGACATGGGTGAAGGAGATGATGTGGGTGAGACATGTGGGTAGCCGCAGTCTGGTCGAGATACATAACGCGACGCAGCTCACCCGGCCAAAGGAACAAGGCGTCAAGAGTCGATTGAAAGAGGACAGTGCCCGATCCGAAGAGAGTCGTGTACTCCAGCTGCTCAGGGAAAGCTTTGATCGGGAGGTTGATCGCTGCAGCTGGCGGCTGGATAGTGTGCCAAAAGAAACGCTGAAATGCTTACATGGCATCGAGGCTGGCAAGCCGCACAGCAAACCATTTGGCTTCACGGCCCAGGACGACTCGTGGATGCGGTATAGAGCGCTTGGTTATCGCTATCTGGCATTTTGCTGGCGCGCATATCGCATGGGTCGCGAGGAAGCCGGCGACCGGTTAGGGGCGTATTTCTTGGACCAACAGTGGAGCTTGCTCGGTGATGTCGTCGAGGAGTTAGATGACATACTCAACAGCGATCAAGCCGACTCCAGCGGCTCGCATGACGACAGTGGCTTCTTCAGCGACGAGGAGGAGGGGGATGGGCAGTGGCATGAAGATGGCGCAGCCGACGGGGCATCAGACACCGCGGGAGGATCGTCAACAGCACTCGACCGAGCCGTCTTCCGTTTCATCGTGGCTTCCATCAAGGTCAGGGTCGGCGGCAATATGTATGGCAACGGGCTCTTAAGCTTTTGTGCGGCCATCGGTATCCGGCTGCACCCGCTCGGATACACCGAAGCATATCTGTATACGGGCATGCTCGCGGCATTGCTATGGATCAGCCGGCTGTTCTTTCTGGAGGCCGGATTTGAGGGGCAGCCGCGAGAGCTAGAGGAGGTCAGCGTAGAGGCTCTTGAGCGGTTCCAGAAGGAGCACGAGACGTGGATGTGCTTAGGCACATACACAGTGGCGAGCAAGATCATCAGCTGGATGGCATATGGGAAAGGTCACCGCAGCAAGACGGGCGCAGCGCCAACCGTGCGGTGGTCCGAGGATGAGGAGTCTCTGATCCACAACGGGGAAGAGCTACGAGTCCGGGACTTCCAGCGCGTGGCATGTAAGATTGTGCGACAAGCTGACGAGCTGCTCGATACGATGCTAAACGGGGCATGGGACCGGCTCGGCCCGCAGATTGATATGCAGCGGCTCGTGGACAATGTGATCCGGGTGGGGGCTGGGCAGTCGTTCGCAACCAATGCCAGGAACGAGTGGCTTGAGCCCGGTCCAGGGCAGGTATTGCGTGCAATGGAGAAGGCCATATTCAGCAGCACCACGGGCCAGTGGAAGAAGAGCGGCGTACGCAAGTGGCTACAGCAGCTACGCAGGTTTCGCGAGGCGCTCATGGTACTCGTGCATGTCTGGGGAGGGCAGCCAGGCCGAGGGCCAGAGGTGACAACGCTCCGGCACTGCGACACGTTGCAGGTCATGCGCAATATCTTTATATACGACGGCCAGGTCATGATCATCACAGACCGAGACAAGATGAAGGCTATCCGAGACCACGGCCGCAAAGTGGCACGATTCCTGCCGGAGCGAATTGGACGAATGATGGTTGCCTACATCGCGTGGCTGCTCCCAGCAGAACGCGTGCTGCGACAGAAATGTAACCAACCACTGCCCCAAGAGAAGTGCCACGAGTACTTGTGGCGGGATGGGAGCTCCAGCCGCTGGAACACGGATCAGCTGAGCTCCACCATGATTCGGCTTATGCAGGCCGACCTCAAGCTAAAGTTGGGGACTAAGCGATACCGTATTATGGCGATTGAGTTTGGGCGAAAGATCCAGGGGCTCACGATGAAGCAGACCGACGCGGAGGGCGGCGACGATGATGACGACGAGAGCGGGATAGAGTACGACCCCATATCGGGTGAGCCGATAGACGTACGCGGCAGCTGGAATATTGTGTGGGATTTGCAGAGCACGCACAGCACCAGAATGGCACGGCTAGGTTATGCCATACACGTCGGCATGCCCGGACAGCTACAGCCGCAGATGATCGCATCATATCGTGGCGTCAGCCGGCTCTGGCACCAATTTCTTCTGGAGGGAGACGAGGCAAGAGCAGGCTGGAAACGGAAAGCAAGCGTCAGCAGCGGCAGCAGCCGTTTGGCCATGAAACGTGCGAAGGCTACTGCGGACACGCAGGATCCAGCCACAAGGGAGCGCCAGATGGAGCAGGCACTGCTTACTCTCCAGGGTCCAGGAGCCCGGTGGAAGTCGACCAAGCAAAGGGAGAGTATGGCGATGATTGCCGGACTTCGAGGCGACCAAGGCGGCATCTGCGTGCTACCAACGGGCGCCGGGAAGAGTCTACTGTTCATGATCCCGGCCATTATGCCAGACGAAGGGTCGAGCGTGGTGATGGTACCGTTCGACGCACTGAAGCAGGACTTGATGGAACGCGCACGAGACTTGGGCATAGACGTGGTGGAATTCCGGCCGGCGCACAATGCGGCGCGAGAGTGCTTGCCACGGGCAGCGAGGATGGTAGTGGCGAGCGCGGACACGGTATCGGTGGAGAGCTTCCACGCATACGTCGATGGGTTGCAAGCGGCCGGGCTGCTGGGGCGTGTCTTCATCGACGAGGCTCACACAGCCATTACGGACTCGGAGTACCGTGCGAAGCTCGAGCAGCTAAAGAGCATGTGCCGATTCGAGTGCCCGGTGATTATGCTGACGGCGACATTGCCGGTGCAGTTTGAGCGCTGGTTTCGGCAGCAGATGCTCGGGCAGAACGCGCTCATCGTCCGGGACAGGACGACGAAGAAGAACTGCCGGTATGAAGTGGAGCAGGTCAAGGCAGGTGCCGGAGCAGTGGAGGGCAGGGTGGCCGAGCTTGCGAGAGAGATTGGGTTGGGTATGATGAGCGGGGATAAGGGGGTGGTATATTGCCGGTCCAAGGACCAGTGCGATGCGCTCGCGGCGGAACTTGGATGCGCGGCCCATCACGGTGGTATGAGCAAAGAGGCGCGCGACGAGGCACGAGAGGCTTGGGCAGCGGGAGGGAGGCACCGCTGGATCGTAGCCACGACGGGGCTGGGCACAGGGATCGACGTTGGCGGCATCACCGGGATCATCCATGCAGAACTCCCGTACGGGCTCGTGGACTTTATACAGCAGACGGGACGAGGTGCAAGGCGAGACGGCGAGACGGTGCGGTCTGTGGTTGTGCACGACGGGTCGGGCATGTGGGAAACGGTCGGGATGAGCGTCATGACGGCCATCAACCGGGAGCAGATGGAGATATTCGCCAAGACAGCCGGGTGTCGGCGAGCGGTGATTGCTTCTTTCATGGACGGTGCCATGGGAGAAGAGTGTGCGGATGTGGTCGGGGCAGTGCCATGCGACAGATGTGCGCCAGGATGGGAAAGGGCTGAAGCAGAAGATGAAGGGCGATGGCGTGCTCACAATGAGCGGGAGGGTGGGAGCCAACAGATGCTATGGAGATGGCTTGACGAAGTGGAGGATGAGTGCGCGCCATGCTTTGTGGAGGATACGAAGAGTACGCCAGCAGGGCAAGCAACGAGGGTGCGGCGGCACCAGGAAGGGCGGGGGAGGTCGTGCGTGACAGGTCGAGGAGAGGCAAGCAATGCATATGGCGTCAGACGACGGCAGGTGCGGTTCGCGGAGAATTCATGCTGCTTCCGATGTAAGCTGCCGTTGGACTGGTGCAAGGAGGCCCGGAAGAGGAGCGGAGTTGAGGAAGAGAAGTGCGTGTATCTGGACAAGGTGTTGCCGGTGGCGCTGATGCCGCTGAGGAGCAGAAAGATGGGGCAATGGATTTCGCAGCGGTTCGATATAGATGTATCGGATGAGGCTACGTATCTGCGATGGCTTGGTCGGGGTCTTCGATTTCACGGTACACGGGGGGCTCAGGTTCACGTAGTATGGGAGGCGATTATAGAGAAAGCATGGTGTAGTCATAGTTGGGAAGGATAGAAAGGGGTATTCGTAAGTCAAGTAGAGGGGTTTAATATGATAGGGTTATGAACTGATTCTATGAACGTGAAGAAGATAAGGTTAACATCAAGGTAAGCAGAGAAGCAAGTTTAGTATAGCTTTTGGTAAGCTAAGGAGAAGTGTAGTACGTTAAGCGGGCGTAGGGTAGGTCGGCAGTGTGGCCCGGTACGTGAGGGCGGGAGGGAGTTTCAGCTCGCGGCAGGGTCACCGGCTAGGCAAGGGTTAGGACGGACAGGGCTCGAAGAGTAGAGAGGAGCCGATAGAGGCGACAGGACGATTATTAGGCCCACGGCCAGTGGGAGCGGAGCGACAGGACGGGTACTAGGCCGCACGGCCAGTGGGAGCGGAGCGACAGGACGGGTACTAGGCCGCACGGCCAGTGGGAGCGCGACAGGACGGTTACTAGGCCGCACGGCCAGTGGGAGCGAAGCGACAGGACGGGTACTAGGCCGCACGGCCAGTGGGAGCGAAGCGACAGGACGGGTACTAGGCCGCACGGCCAGTGGGAGCGAAGCGACAGGACGGGTACTAGGCCGCACGGCCAGTGGGAGCGGAGCGACAGGACGACTATTAGGCCCACGGCCAGTGGGAGCGGAGCGACAGGACGGTTACTAGGCCGCACGGCTAGTGGGAGCGGAGCGACAGGACGACTATTAGGCCCACGGCCAGTGGGAGCGAAGCGACAGGACGGGTATTAGGCCCACGGCTAGTGGGAGCGGAGCGACAGGACAGTTATTAGGCCCAACGGGTAGTGCGGAGGAGAGCTGTTGCGAGGAGAGAGAGTGGTCGCAGTTGTGCATAGAACAGGGCCAGGAAGAAGCTACGGTGAGAGATTATCTGGCAGATCTATAGGCAGTGCTAGATGGATGGATAGTGGGATGGTTGGTGATTGACAGAGGTTCGGGATGGTACCGCTATTCATGGATTTTACATGGATTGTATATGGGTAGAGCTAAGGTAGATTGGGAGGTTGGTGGTGGTTGACGTTTTTTTAGGTATGGAGTGAGGAGTGTGATGAAACAGATTTGGGTAACCGTGTACCAACATTTAGATGAGTACAATATCAGGATATATTAAACTTTTATATATAACGAAGACTAAGTATAGCGGGAATGTTTATATAGATATATTTTATATTTATAGTGTAGAAAGTCCCAATGGGTATTAAGGCATTTACCGTAGGGTAGGCAAAGGGTTCAAACTACAGAGCGGTCTAGGCAGCACTACCACTACTATTATTCATAGGAATATAGGTAATACAACAGTGTTAATATATATATTTCAGGGTAAGCGGTAGTTCTAGCTCGCGGAGGGTCGCCCGCTGCGTAAGCGTCGAGTAATGTATGGGGAGTGCGGTAACCCGTGAGTTTAGCTCCCGGAGGGTCGCCCGCTGCGCAAGCGTAGAGTCATGTAGGGGTTAGTAACCCGTGATTTTTAGCTCCCGGAGGGTCGCCCGCTGCGCAAGCGTAAGGACGGACAGGGTTCGAAGAGAAGATAGGAGGCGGTAGGGGCGAGAGGGCCGGCACTAGGCCGCACGGCTAGTGGGAGCGAAGCGACAGGACGGGTATTAGGCCGCACGGCCAGTGGGAGCGGAGCGACAGGACGGGTACTAGGCCGCACGGCCAGTGGGAGCGAAGCGAGAGGACGACTATTAGGCCCACGGCCAGTGGGAGCGAAGCGACAGGACGGGTATTAGGCCGACGGCTAGTGGGAGCGGAGCGACAGGACTAAGACAACTCCATGGCAAATTGTAGTACATTTTCAAAAAGTTACCGTAGGAGGCGCTTAGGGTTAAAAGCTCGGTGCTTAATGCTAAACACATAGGGTTGAAGGCTCAGGGTTAGGGTTAACGCTGAAGTTGACGGGAAAGTAAAGGCACGAGGCTAAAAGGGGCAACTAGGAGGCGAACAAGACGCTGGACTATACGATCCACTAAGGGGTAAGAAGGCAGAGCGCTTAGCGTAAACTAAAGTAGCAACTTGTTTAAACGAGGCTGGGCGGGTTAACGGTCAACTAAACGCTGGGTGGGCTAAAGGCTAGACGCTAGCTGGTTTCCAGCGGTTTTGGAGTTGTTTTTGTTGTTTGTTTCCAGCGGTTTTAGGGTTGTTCTTGGGTGTTTTTGAGGTTTTTTCTTTGGGCTTGTCGGGTGACTTGTTTTAACTGTCTAAACCGGCTTAAACGGGTTAACTTGTTTAAACTGGCTGGACTGGCTAACTTGTTTCAACTGTGGAAACTGGCCAACTGGCTGACTTGTGTAAACTGGCGGACTTGCTGAAATTGGTTAACTTGTTAAAACTGTCTAAACTAGCTGACTTCTGACTAACTCGTTCAAACTGGCTGAACTTGTGTAAACTGACTGACTTGTTTACACTGTCTAAACTGGCTGACTTGTCTAAACTGGGTGAACTGTCTGGACTGGCTAACTTGGTGGAACTTAAACGCTAAACGCTAAACGCTTAGGGTTAGGGTTAGGGTTAGGGTTAGGGTTAGGGTTAGGGTTAGGGTTAGGGTTAGGGTTAGGGTTAGGGTTAGGGTTAGGGTTAGGGTTAGGGTTAGGGTTAGGGTTAGGGTTAGGGTTAGGGTTAGGGTTA
>JBAMDN010000916.1:0-31310 GCA_037074945.1 Tetracladium marchalianum
TCTCTCTCTCTCTCTCTCCCCTTCACATACGTACATACACACACACACGCACACACGTATACTATATTCCCACCACCACCTCCACGACTCTATCCACATCCTCAAATCCGCATCCGGACACTGTGGGAAAACGGACAAAGTGCTAAAGCAACCCCCCTTCGGCTGATCCCTGTCGTAGATTACCATCACTCGCAAGGCACAGTCTTCCCGGTCGCATAACCGCCATCATCCTCTTCTCCCCGCCCCCGAAACCTCCCCAACTCATCGCACAACACCACCTCCTCCTCTCGTCCTCGAGAACGTAGATCCGCTGTTGATTCGAGCGCAGTCACCGCTTCATCCTTCGCTCACGTGGAATACATACACACACAGACACATATCCTCACTCTGCTGGAAGGACGGAAGACCTGCTGGTGGGAAAGTCGGATTGCGGCTCAATCAACCCCGAACAACATCATCCAGACCAGGCTGAACGGACAATACGAATTATCTCCAACGTCCTGATGCGCTGACGGATACTTCCCTTCAACACCTCGAACCCTTCTGCCTCTCCCTCCAGTCCACCGGCGTCGCTGTTCGTCCTGCTCCTTCCGCCAGGTCGACTCCCAGCCTCCACCTGCGTCTTCTCTGCTGGCTCACGACTTTCAAGACGACACAGCATAACCACATCACAACTCCTTCAAGATGTCCACCTTTCGCCCCGTGAATACCGCACTCGCGCAGGAATCTCGCACCCTTGGCGGAGAAGAGACAAACCCCGCTACACCACGGCCAAACACCGCTCCACACATGCAATCTCAGCCTGCCCGTGATGATGCGACCACACCAACGAGGGCTACCTTCAGCGCACTTGCGACTCAAAAACCTCTGCCAGCATCCTCCTTCCCCTCGGACATGGTTGTACCTACAACCTATCATAATGACAAACCTCTGGTGCGCGGCGATTCGCAGCACTCGGCGAAATCGCGTGACTCGGAGGATGTTGATATGGACGAGTCAGACGAAGGGGAGGATGGTTCGGACGACGAGAGCGTGAATGCAGATGGAACCAGGTCTAGCAAGAAGAAGAAGTCTCAGCGATTCTACTGCACCGACTATCCACCTTGTAATTTGAGCTTCACTCGAAGCGAGCATCTGGCTAGGCATATCAGGTACGTCAATACTCGGGCGGAACTTTGCACATATTAATGTTAGTAGAAAACACACGGGAGAACGTCCTTTTCAATGCCACTGCTCCCGCAGATTCTCCCGACTCGACAATCTTCGCCAACATGCCCAGACCGTCCATCAGAATGAGGACATTCCACAAGACTCCCTCGCTGCGACCGGCACCAGATTCCAAAGACAAGTCCGGACGGACAGAGTCAGACCTCCTGGAAGCAGATCGAGAGCATCCACAGCTGGGAGTCAAAGCGGAGCAATTCGTGGGCACCAGAGAAATTCACTTTCTGCTTCCAGCATTACATCTGTTGGTTCGGGCTATAGCACAAGTAGTGATATTCGGCGTCGACCACCACCATTAGTCATGGCAGGAGGGGATCCTCGAAACAAGTATTCCCAGGAGATATATCGTGACGATAGCCCATCTGGTCAATATGGATATCGCCCTCAGTCACCAGGTGGATTTAGCACCCCAACGTCTGCAACCTTCTCCACTGGGCAGAACAGTCCACGGTGGGCATCGGGCATGCAATCGCCCATCACGTCCCATTCTCGCACTACGGGTCTCTACACAAGCGCTATTCGAACACCTGGACGGCGACTGTCAGTGCCCTCATCAAACAATCCGTTCCAATCCCCCCATGGAAGTACCTATAATGGTCCTCCAGCTCTGTCGCAGCTGAATGCCGCAAACTCCTCCCAATACCCACCGGCAAATGGACCTCCAAGTAGCATCGTTGGAAGTCCTACATCGACGACCGGGTCAAATTGGTCCAGAAGGGAATCCATTACATCTGCTACGGATGAAGCTTGGAGACGCAGAACCTGGCACCCAGAAACCTACTCCAACTTCACGAGCAGGCTACAGAATGTCACAACTCCAAACTACTATTCCACTGGCCCACTTCCTCAGCCGCCAGTGGTACCAAGCAATGCACCTCCCGTTCAACAAACGATGAGACTCCCAGGTATCGAGAGCTTTGATCCACTTCCGCCTCGACCTACGACACCTGTCCGACGACAACCCAGCCCGATGGTTATTGATACCCCCAACAGACCACCTCCCCAGCATGAGCCATATCAGACCGAGAGGCCAACTAGTCAACATTGGGATATGGGCATCAACCGAAACCTCACCAGACTGGACATTGCACACGACGCGGCAAGCTCCTGGGCTTCAGAAGCAAATAGTGCGGTCCAAGCACAAGCCGAACAAACCAGAGCTCAACCTGCCGTTAGATTTGAGGAGTCTCCGTATTCTGCGCGGATCCTGGGTCAGCGCACTGCCTTCCACCAGCATACAATCAGCGCCCCACCTATGACTCCAAAATCCGCTAAGCGTCAAGGTTGGTATTCTGGCCCGCTCCCCAGTCCTCCTCGGGGGTCTGCAGTTCAGCAACCCACTCAACGAACTAGCCCAGCCGATTCCAGCAGTTCTGAAGGAGGAATTCCTGGTACGCCAAGATCCAATATGGCTGAGGTAAACCCTGCCATTTTACGTTCAAATGGTTGGGTAGATCACAGGGATGGAACTGGCATGGTTCCAGGCCATCAACCTCCTATTTCTTACCCTTACCCCCCTCAACAGAACGGAGAAGCTACCTACAACTACCCACCTCGATCCCAGCACGAACCGATCCAGCCATCCACCCAGGGAAGCAATATGTTACGTTTGGAAGCTCTCGTTGCAGTCGCAACTGCAAAGTCTGAAGAGAACGGAGCTATCCATGTTTAAGAGATCTAGGATCTATGCGCAAGAAAGACTACCTATTTGTCTAGGGACTATTTTTTTGGTGCGAAACCGGATTGTATATACATCCTTCGCTTCATTCAAGAGATACCCGCGTTTTAATTATTTACACAACGCCAACGACTTTATGATATACACGACACGAGAAGAATCACAAACCTGCTCCTTGCAGTAGGGATGGTCTGTTCCGGTGATATTTGATTTTAAAGGGATGAGGGAGGATTCGATTCAGGTGGCGTATCTGAAGGTGTTTGGGTTTATTAGTATTGTTTTTTTTCTGCTTCAATGTTGTATTTTTTGACATTACGCATTTGCTTTCCATAGCATCAGGTCACCCACACTCATTGAAATGGGCGGTAGACGTCGCGATGACTTTACGTTGGCTTTTCATATGTATGGCATGTTGTTTGCGAGTAGCTTTAGTCTCGTTTGTTCGACTGGGCTGGGTTGATTTCTTTTGGATGCGACGATTTCTCGGGGATATGTATTCGGTTGGTAGGCTGAAACGATGGAGGAAAACACAACTTGGCGGACACGGCGGCTTATTTTTTTTCGTTTTTTTCCTTTTTTTACATCTACTATACCCATGCTGTCGTTCAACGGTTATGATGGTGGTCGTGGTGGTTAGGGACAGAAAGAGAAGGAAATGGAAATGGGAATCGTGCAAGGAATAGAAAGGGCCATGGACGGATAGGATAGGATAGGAATCATTGGATTTTTGAAAGCGCACAGCCGGACCGTGGAAGCAGGAAATAATAGTTGCTTGCTTTGGCTTAGCGTAAGGGTTTTACGTAGTATAGGATAGGATAGGCTCGGGAACGGATTGCGAGTTGAATAAATAGCGAAATAATGTTTGATTGTTCATTATTAAGCTGCATGGTTTTCTCTAGCTTGAGGTTCGGGTTTGAGGTCATGGTCGTGAAACCCACCTTAACGGGGAGTGAGATTTTAAGCGAACGATCATTGAATGTGGATTAGGTAGGCATGGCATTTTACGTATGTCAACATGAGAGGGATTTCGCTTAATCGTATGTAGTCAATAAGCGAGCGATTTTATTTACTTCATTCCATTCTCCAGTCGCCTGTTATCTGGTCCCTCGTTAGCACCTTCTATTGGGATTCTTACTGGAAATCCATGCCTCGGCACAATGTGACTTGCTTAAGTAATCTTCATACTTCTTGTGTACGCCTTTCCACCTTTCCCCTTCTTCTTCCCCCCAACACGGAGGTACAGATCGTACTACTGTACCACGATACCCAAGCCCTTCAAGCTCGTTGGGATGGATTAGATCCCCGAATGCCGTATCTAGATTTACGAAAACGATAAGAATACAATACTTCGAAGTAAAGTACAATACCCAGACGAAAGAGAAAATGTGGCTTGCTTGCTCGTTCACCGGCCGCCCCACCAATCGAGTAACACACGTCATCGAGGGTTGTGTGTCTAGTGTATGTGTGATTACAAGACAGGAACGGATGGATGGATTGATAATGATGATTATGTGTTTTTTATGGACGCTCAAGGTGTTTGAGGCATTTGATTTGAGAGCATATGAGGATTTTTTGTGGGGATTTTGGGATCTTCTTTTTGGTAATTGGGTTTTGGTGTGGGTGTGAGATGGGACGAGGGGGGTGGTATTGTGTCATTACAAACCATAAATTTTTGAATTGTGGGGAGCTAGAGAGGGGGAGAGTATATATGAGAGTGGTTTCACCCGCCAGTCGTCCGTGATTTGCTACTCTACTTGGAAAAGAGGTGAAAGAGTTATCAATGAGAGTCAGGTTTCGTGGATTATTACAACAACACACATCGAGTTTCAGTAGGCTAATTGGTTTTACGAGTGTTGTCACGAACAACGTACCGAGGCAGAGTTTATCATCGACGTCTTTCGCTACTTCGAAAACAACAGCAACGTCATCGATAAAAAATCGTTTTGAGAAAGAAAGGGGATTTGGATTTGGAAGCGAAAAAGCAGGCAAGATGGTTGAATCAAAGCAGCAAGAGACGGATATTATGTTTGTCATTCCTCTCTTTCTCCTCTCTTTCCTCCGCCTCTTTCTCAATCTTTCCCTCCTCTCTCTCCTTTCCCCATTGCCATGATTTTCTTTTTTAGCTGTGAAGAGGATTGGGGCACAGTAGCTAATTTGTTCGTGTAACAAAAAAGCCTATACACAGATGCCACCCCCAACGGACAAAAAGTCTCCATGACCCTAGAGGCCTTGGGGTTGAAATATCAACTGGAACATGTTGATATCAGTACTGATCGTCAGAAGGAGGAGTGGTTCTTGAAGATCAATCGTGCGTATCTATCCTTTTTCTTCATCGCTCTTTCTTCTGTTTCCACAACACTTGTTTGCGCATTTCTCGAAAATACTAGGGGGAGGGGGGTAATGTTTGGAGAGAAAGGGAAAGTTACTGCATTGTTTGTTCCTCGAGTAAACAGGAACAATATATCACCCAACTTCTGAATTATTTTGTCGTTTTCATTTAAACGATGAAAAAGAAGAAACGGAAAAATCTGACACTAGGATATAGCAAACGGTCGCATCCCAGCAATCCTAGACCGAACTCCTGACGCTGAGGGAACCAAGAGGGAAATTCGAGTCTTCGAGGGAATGGCGATTCAGCTTTATTTGGTACAGAAGTATGACAAGGAGCACAACCTGAGCTATCCTTTTGATAGTGACAAGTAAGTTCTTTCTTATTTATATTTGGGGGTGGTTTTGAGGGTTGAGGAGGTTTGGTGGTGGGGTGATGGGGAAGAGCAGGGGTTGGGAAATGGTGACAGGAGAGGAGAGGGAAGGCGAGAAAGATGACAGACGAGAAAAACCAAGGGAAAGGATAACCGGTAGTTGGTGGAGTGTTTCAAGACTTGGGGAGGAGCACAAGAGAGAAATGGAAGCTGGTGCACTTGTGAGAAATTGAGCTGACGACGTGGGAATCAGGTACTGGGAAATCGTACAATGGATGACTTGGATGCAGAGTGGATTGGCTCCTATGCAGGTAGGTTCTTTATTGCACCAGAGGCCAAGAAAATATGATGATCTAAAATTTGGAAAAATCAACAGGGACAAGCAAATCACTTCTACCGCTACGCACCAGAAAAGATTCAATACGGAATCAACCGTTACCAAACAGAGGTCAGCCGCAACCCATTTATTCTCTTCCCACATCTCAACCCTCACAAACACAGCCATACTAACCAAGAACCTCAAGACCAAACGTCTCTACTCAATCCTCGAACGCCGCCTTACCGAACAAAAGTCCCAAACCACAGCCGCAGGAACCGACGCCGCAACCGCTGGTCAACAAGACGACAAATCAGAACTCGAAGGTCCATG
Source organism: Tetracladium marchalianum (assembly GCA_037074945.1). Classification (NCBI taxonomy): domain Eukaryota; kingdom Fungi; phylum Ascomycota; class Leotiomycetes; order Helotiales; genus Tetracladium; species Tetracladium marchalianum. The sequence goes on from JBAMDN010000916.1 coordinate 6,254, forward strand.
GGTTGTTGGTAATAAACTCACCATTGCGGATATTAACATCGTGAGTTGGGTAAATTGGGGTCCATGGGCTGGTGTTCCTTTGGAGCCATTTCCGTGAGTTTCCCCCTCTTCTCTCTTCGTGTCCTCTTTCCTCGGCGACAGGAAAGTCAAGGAGCTTTGTAAATAAGATTAGTGTGCTGATATGATGACCGCACAGAGAAATCAAGAAATGGGCCGCTAAAGTTAGCAACATCCCATCTGTTCGCAGAGGTCTCGATAAACCAAAGAAATTCGATATAGAGGCTAAACTGGCGAATGCGGCTGAGACGGCAAAGAAGAGTGCGGACTGGATGGCGAAGACGATGAAGGCAGAGCAGGAGAAGGCTGGTACTACTGGAAAGGAGAAGATCTGAGGAGTTTTCTGAGGGTTATGTTGTAATGATAATTTGTTGGGAAGCCTGTGGAAGAATAGGATGGTTATTCGTTTGAAAAGATATGAGGTGAGAGGTACGGCGGTAATCAGGCAAATTCACGTGAAATTATTTGACATGGGAACCCAGTACTTGGAGAAATCCCGAGAGACGTCTTGCTTAGCGACGCGTTGGTGACTGTTGGGATGTAAGCATAATCAAATGTCGTTGAAGAGAACTCGTAGGAAAATTCGGCAAAGCAAAACCGAGACGTTACCGACTTTATGAAACTCAAATATCATGGTGGGGAGAAGAACACCTGCATGATGTACCAGACAATTTAAACCTCATTAATATTAAACGAGTGTACTATACCCTTCATCAGAAACGCTAACGTAACATCAACACAACACAACGAGGTATTTCTGGCCAACTAACACCAAGACGTAAAACCTAAACACGGCTTGTATTCATCACAGTCTCTCTCTCATCCTCTCTGGTATGCTCGCTACCATCATATACACTCTCATGTGCGTCCTTCTCATCAATATGTGTAATCTTCTGCATGATGGCCGCTGCGAAGAGATCACCACTGACATTGACAGCGGTACGGAACCGGTCCAAGAACCAATCAATAGCGACGACGACAGCGTACATTCCTGTCATGGGAACGTTGACGGAACCGGCGATCATGACTACCAAGACGAGAGACGAACTTGGGATAGGGGTTGTTCCGATAGAGGCGAGCGTCGACAGGAGAATGACGATGACATAGTCGACTGGGCCGAGGGTGATGCCTTGTGTGGCGGCAAGGAACGTCACGACGACGGGGAAGTAAATTGCAGTTCTAGTGTACATTAGTATGCTGCAAAGTTGTCAAAGAAGGCCAACTCACCCATCCATGTTGATCAAGCAACCCAAAGGAACAACAAACTTCACAACGGTCTCAGGTATCCCACGAGCTCGCACACATCTGAGAGATACAGGTAGAGTGGCAGCAGAACTGGCGGTACCCCAGGCTGTGATCCAAGCGGGCGAATTACTAAACCAATAGGTCCAGGGATTCTTCCTGACAACGGCAAAGTAAATGGCCGGCAAGATGATGAACAGATGAATAAACATTCCAGAAAGCGAACCAGCGATAAGGATCGCCAAGTTGTAACCAATATCTTTGATTTTGAGTTTGAAAAGATTGGGCAGAATTAGGAAGAAGACACCGATGGGTGCAAGTTTGATCAAGAAAGTGATGATGGTTGTGATCATCTTGTCGATCTCATCAATCGCGCGAAGAATGGCCGACCCAGGTTTCAGCAAGTAACCTACAACAACAGCTGCAACAAGGACTGCAAGAAAGTGGTTCTGTGCGAGAGAGTTGACCGGATTGTCTGTGACAAGCGAGTTGAACATGTCTGCAATGACGGTATGAATCTTGACGGCTTGTCGTTCTTTAAAGAGTGCTGCGTCTTTCTCGCTAATGTTGAGACTGTCGGCATCGACTTCTTCCATGAGGTTTGCCCAGACCTGCGAAGTCATTACTGTACTGTGAGCAATCGCAACGAGCGTGGTGCCGACAAAGTAGCCGATTGTCCATTTGGCAAGTTTGGATCCACCTTTCGTCATTTCCTTGAGTCGTTGAATGGAGATGATGATGGCAGTTGCGATCAAGGGAAGTACTAGAAGCATACCGTTAGAGACCAAGTGTTGTGTTGAATTGCACGAGACGACATACCAACTGCTTTCAAAGCACGTAGCCAGAGTACACCGGGAATTCCCACCAGAACTACTGCCGACTCGGGGATCTTTTTGACCTGGGTGGTAATGATCATTCCCAGGGCGATGGCAAGGGCAGCAGCAGAAATGATCTGAGGCGCTGACCCAGCTTCCAAAAAGATATTCCACCATGGCTTCTTCTCGGTGACTACTTCTTCTTGTCGACCGGTATCGTGAGAAGAGACTTGGTCAATCTTGGAATCAGAGAATGTCTTTGGGTCTGATTTCTCAGGGAACTCCGTAGCAGGAGACTGAATCTCCGAACGCTGGATCTCTTTGTCCATCTTGAAGAGAGTTGCAAGCAGATTGCAAGAGATGAACGATGGGGATTTGATCACACGGAGGGGGATCGACGAGTCCAACTTGAACGTCAGGAGAAATCACCACCTTCATATATTCCAACGGCAAACCCCTTCGGCCAATTTCCAACATTTCTTTATCTGTGGCGATTGCTACATCTTCCCACCCAAACTTCAGGCTGCCATCAGAAGGCATTGGCAACTCCAACACATCAGGAAGGTCCAAGTAGTAAGATCCTTTGGCATTCACGGCCTTTCTTGTTTGTGGGTAGAATGCTAGCTTGGAGCTGCTTGGAGCTGCTTGGATTCTCATGGCAGCATGCATCACGTGAGTAAGAAGGAGTGATCATTTCCTAAAACTGACGATATTATAACATCCTGGGCGTTTGTCGGGAGACACAAGACTTTGCCAATGGCGGAAAGCGGAGAAAACGTGTAGAGACACCGAATCATTGTTGATTTTGACGCCGCGCTGTTGCCGAGTTCCGCCCAGTTGCCAAAACTCTTGGAGTCCCCATTGGTATCAATTGGCGCTTATCTCCGCAAGATAACGTCAAAGTAAACCCAATAGTAGACACTGTAGGGTAGCTCGAGTTGTACGAGTGCAGAAATATGACAGGGTGGAAAGGAATAATGGGTGACAACCTGGAAGAATCTCAAATTTTTCTGGAAAATGCAAGTTGCCAGATTAAGCAGCTGATAAGAAACACAAACAATCTTCTTGGCCCGATTTTGAGTGTAGGGGTCGCGAGAGTGTAGCAATTATATACTTGAGGGGATGTAAATGTATTGAAGCTGGGGTACAGAAGATTTTGAAAAGAACAATACAATGAACAAAACAAGCTGAAATGAGCGCACCATCTTTCCAAGCAATCAGAGCTAATGCGGAAATCATGAAGCGGCAAAAGCGAACAAAATACAACTTCAAAATCCATTCTTTCACAGCACGAAAACTGCCCAGAAGGCTTCATCCGAAACGTGTATATTGATTCTAGGTCTAGGTTATTTTCCCATTTCTTATCATTTAGCCATCTCGCCATTATTCGTCCTCAAAGATCCTGCAAGAGCTACCATGTTTTCCATGTTTACCATGAGACTAGTTTGAGTCGTTCAACACAAAATGAATCCATTCCTATCAGAAGCAAATATAAAGAGCATCGAAAAAGCCAGTAAGAATGGTGACTACGAATGAGGAGGATTCTGGAATTCGATTTCGTCATCTAAGATGCGGTTGTACCAAGGGAACCCTATCTTCCAAGCCTGAATATTTGATCAACGAACAATTCTGATGTAGCCCAATCATCGTGAGAATCATACGCTCTCCAGGATCAAGCATCAATTCAATGAACTTTGGATGTTTGACGGCAAGTTCCCATGGGGCAAGTATTGTTGTACCAGCCCAAGCGAACATCATCAATCCACCAAATCTTTGGCATGCCACCAACTGTAAGCTTTATGCGAACGGCATCCAGGTTATCGAAGGTGCTATCAAGAGTGATAGGGGTAAGAGCGCAGTCCCGCAATGGTGGACAAGCAGGGACAGCAAGCGTTTGAGAGGTTACTTGGTTGTTGATCTTTGAACTCTGGTCATACTGAAAGCCCGAAAATGTGAAGATGCAAGGGGCGACACGAGAGTCACAACCCAGAGAAGCACCGTACATGTTGAAGCTGAAGCATCCAGTAGCACCCTGATCAGCATTGCCAATATCGCCTGACCATCCAAATTCTTGAGAATTAGGACCCGACTTCTTGTTTGTGGTGTTGAGTGTGAAGTTGGGAATAAATTCTAGGAGATGTAGCTTTGATGATGGCAGGTAAGGAACCCGTGGTGGAGGCACAACAACGAAGCCATAGGAGAATTTGAACTTTTTGTACGGGTTAATTACCGGCATCGGCTGGACCTCATCAATGCTTTGATTTCCGATCGCGAGAGGTGGAATATCATCGAACTAGTTCTCTTAGTATAGGTATCGAGTGTCAAGTTTGGAAACATACATTGAGAGTGAAGTCACCAGTGATACCACATCTTGGCAGGGGCGAAACAGAGAAAGTCGAGCCAACGGACGAGCTTGTTGGGGAACCCGATAGGCCAGTTGAGTTCAGAGTTTGATGAGTCGGCAGAGAATCGCTGGATATTGTACTCGAGGAAGAAGCCGCCATGTAGAGGGTCTTGAGGGTGGAGGTGCCTGGAAACTCAATGACCGAGAGCATCTTCGCTGACGTCGAGGCGTACGGTGCACTCCAAGACAGGGTTTCGGCGAGAATGACGGCAGATGTCGAACCGCCTGGGCTTGGAGTAAGGACAGGAGCAGCCAAGGTGCTATATCTTTGGAAACCAGCTGAAGCTGCAAGGCTCGAGATTGTGATGGAGGGGCGGCTTGTCGGATAGAGGTTGATTGTAAGCTCGTCATCAATGATCAAGGTTGCCTTCGACGACTGCTCGACTTCTCTAGTATAGGCGGGCAAGGCGGTCGAAACGTTCCAACCTCCCGCAGGCTTACCGGTGAAGGAAGCTGTCCCAACGTAGAGAGTCGGGGTTGGGGTTTTAAGGACGGTAACCGTGGTTTCTCTTCGGATGGTGCTTCGAACGGTGGTAGTGAACTGTACCGTAGTTATGGGCTCAGCTGTATTGATAGATTCAACTGGAGTACTGGGCTCGACATTAGTAGCGGGGTTGCCTGCCATCGAAGGTTTGATTTGTTGTGGTACAACGGTAACGACCACGGCGTTGGTGGCATAGACCAACGACTCACCAGGAGTAGGGGTCTGACCCAACCAAGAAGTTGTGCCATCCTTGACAATGAAGCTCAAGGGGCCCCTAGTTGCAGGTTTAACAGTCGTGACGGTGAAGTAGGCAGTTTCGTAGACGGTTGCATCGTAGACTGGAGAGCTAGTGACCTTGCTGCTACCCTCAGAGGCTGTAAGGTAGACTGTAACATCACGGGTGCGCTCAACGGTCACTGTAGTTGTGGAGGGAACGGCGAAGATGGTCGAGATGGAGGGGTTGCATGTGTTCAGGGCACTGATAGAGTCAGAATGCATGTTCAGATTGAGTGGATACTTGCAGATTTACAGGGTATGCGCGAATACAAAAGAAGCAAGGCCAACGAGGCAGGCTACTCCCTGAATACGCATCTTGATAGAGTCCACGCGATCGATTGCGATGGGGATGCCTGTTAGGTGGAAGATGGGTCTAGGGGACTAGGATCGAGAGAAGGTCGTTGAAGTTTGAAGTGCAAGAGAGAGTGAAGTTCGAGAGTCAAACGGATTTAGGAAAACGAATCGAAGAAAACAAACCAAATGAATGTAGGGATGCAGTAGGTTTCGAGGTCGGGAAGAATGAGATGTTTGTAGAAGGAGAAAGAAGATCGAGGTGCAGAGTCGTTTGAGGAGAGATATCGCTCTTGAAAGGTGAGGGTTGGTTGGCGACGACGCGACGAAGGAAAGAGCGTAACGTGACGCGAGCCTGCCCAACTAGGTTGAATGAAAACAACCGAATTGAAAATACAATGTTCCCTCTCCATATCTTCTTGGGAAATGAGAAGAAAGTAACAACAGGAGTTCATAAGAGAATCATCTTTCATTTCATTGAAAAATGTACAACTACTGTGATTCAGGCCAGGGATCAGGCCAAGGACTGCGATGCGCTTGTCTTCAAGCTTCATGCACAAGCTTCTTTGACTTTCCTTCCGTTCGGTCAACACGAAAAGAGAGAGAAGAAAGAATAGTACGAAGGCGCAAGCGTGACGTTTACCAGAAGGGCAACAAGATATCTGCTTTCAAGAGGACAAAAAGAATGCATACCTCACCTGAGTGCCGTCGGTCACTAAATCCTAATCTTCTTGGTGTTTTCATACACGGGATATTGCTACAAGCATGACAAGATCTCCTACTAGCTTAGATGAGAAGTAGTCTTGTTGGCTTGATTTCTGCGAGTGACATGCATCCGTTGCGGCTTCTAAGATGGAGTCTCGTCTCCCTTTTGTACTTTCGCTTTGAGTTGCTATTTGGCAGTCGATTCCCCTTGGTGATAATTGATTGCCAGTGCCGTGACCTTGGTGCTCATATCTTTTGCCATCGCCCCTTCATCAATGGTATTTTCGCCATCAATAGGACAACTATACCCGGAGCATCTGGACCAAACTATTGTCCCGAAGTTCACGAGACACTTCAACATTAACCACAACTAACCTTACCCCTTTCCTCACGCGTTTACAATTGCCATAGCCAATCTGAATAGTTCATCATAGGGGGTTTCCTGCACCATCTGTTAGCTAAGTGACAGCGATTATGGAGGCACTGACTTACATTTTATGGATAGTTCACGTTTGAAGGCGAAGAAAGGGTTGGGAATAACGGGACAGGAGTTGGCGGAAATGAAGATTGGTCGTCCAGATTAAGATTGAGTGTTGACGCCTTTCCAACCTGAGGCACAAAACTTCCCCGGATTTCAGACCGATGACGAATAGCGGCGGCATCCAGCTTGGCATTTCTGAAGCTCCAAACAACCTCCTTCGTCTCTCCCAAACTGCTTTCAACAACGCCCAATGCAGCCACAATCATGCCTTCAACTACCACGCCCCTTCTGCCACCTGCTGGGCACTCGCAGCGACTACATCTCGAATCTGTAGTCTCGTCCTCATTTCTCTATCCTTTCAAGGGAATCTATGTACGACCTCTCTAGGATACCCCTCCATTTCCCATTCCATCTCAAATGCGAATCCTAAACCAGAAGATAATGATACTAACTTTATATTTAATCGCAGTATTTCCTCGCAAACCCAACATTCTACCCCCTATTCGGTCGCCGTCTCATCCCTCTTACCATCCTATCTATCATCGTCCTCGGTACCCTCTTCTTCTGGACATACCTCCCCCAAGCTGCTTTCCTTCTTATATTCCACGGTCCAACAGCATGGATTAGTGCAGTGTTCCTGGTTCTCGGTGAAGGACAGGTGATAATCGCGTTATTATTTGAGGCATGGATGGTAGATGAGACATTGGTAGATGTGTTTGATGTACGTCCTCTTCCACTACTCTCCTACCGCTAGTATCCCACCACAAGAGAGTATTAACAACTCACCACACACACAGGCAACACTTATCCAAGAAGGTCAAAAAGCACTCGTATCACCACAGCGAATTCTCCACGAAAATGCACCCAATGCCGTAAAATCCCTCGGCAAACCAACCTCCTCTGCAATCTACTCACCCTTCTCATTCCGCCAAATCGCTGAATTCGTACATTCTCCTTTTCCTCCGTCGCCCTCCACCGTGAAAAATGATTTGACATATATCCAAATAGATCCTCTTCCTCCCCCTCAACCTCATCCCCATCCTCGGCGTCCCCTTCTTCCTCCTCCTCACCGGCGCCCGCGCTGGACCCTTCCACCACTACCGGTACTTCAAACTCCTCGGTCTCACACGCAAGCAAAAGAAGGACGAAATTCACATTCGAAGATGGAAATACACTTGGTTTGGCACGGTGGCGTTGATGTTGCAGCTGGTGCCGGTGCTGAGCATGTTCTTTTTGCTGACGACGGCGGCAGGGAGTGCGCTGTGGGTTGTTAAGTTGGAAGAGCAGAAGGGGATTGTGAGGAGGGCTGTTGAGGGCTTGGTTCCGAATCAAGGGGATGAGGATCTGCCGCCGATTTATGTCGATGATCCTGTATAAAATTTTGAAGAGAGAGTGGGGAGGTGTTGGGAGATGTTGGGATCTTTGAATATTTAGATTTGAAGCAAGAATTACGAGAAATAAAAGACTATGTCTACCAATTCCGACTTTGCACTGACGTTAACTTTTCCCAACTCACGCTTCCAGCTTCATTAAATGTCAGGTGCCATCCGAGAAACGAATCAAAAAACAATCTCGAGGCAGAAGTATCCAACAAAAGCAGAAGCAGAAGAGTGGATAAATCGGCACGGGCCCGCAATTGATCTTCAATACATGACGTCTCGGCTAGAATACAGGACAGTACTTCTTGGATAACCTTACATAAAAGATCGACAACTAATGTATCTATGTACCCTTGGTATTCATCTAAATCACAACTACCTGTGTATCCAAGTTTCAATATATCCATCCCTACCTTGAAATCTATCCGTGGTATAGTTTACTCGTCTTCATAAAGTTTCCTTGGTACGAATGGAAGTGAAGCATCTTAGTACCTTCACCTCTTTACTTCTTTCCAATGAATGGCCCGGGCATTGAACCGTCGTGGCAGAGGCAAAATCACGCTTAGTTGTTTCCCAATGGCGCAGTTACTATATCCATGCAGCTTGAGATTTTCTTAAATCCGGAAGATAAAAAAAAACAGGAATCAAATGTTTATCTGCCGCAATGACCAAGATATCGCCGAGTTTGCCAAGGACCCAGTAAGAAAGACCAAGCAGCGGGGCGAAAACTACTAAAGTCATTGTCTAATAGTGGAATGAGGAATCGGAAGATCATATCATTAGCAGTATTGACGGCGAAATTATGTGGGAATATGACGTTTGAAGATGGAGAATTTTGAGTTTTAGTTCTGATGATCTGATAAGTGAAAGGCTTTGGTACTTGGCTTGCCTGGTGAAGCTAGTGGCGTGTACATTAGTGTGAATACAGTGTGGAGATAATGTGGAGAGAGTGTGTGAGGTGGGTGGCTGTGCTATGGAGTTTGAATGTGGCTTTGGATTTGGTTCTGGAAGTGAACACGAAAATGGCGGAGTTAGGATCGTTTGAGTTAGCAATACATGCGATTTCAACATGGCAGTATAGTATACCACTCAGAATCAAATTCGTACGCAATTTGTTCAATGTGGAAAGTCACGGATGAGTACCTAGGTACACAAAGGAAAAAGTTCAAAGCTAAAATCCGAGTCAATTCCGAGTATTACTTCTTCCTAACGAACACTACTCCTCACATTCCATTACTACTACCACCACCTTTCATTTCCCTTCTCCATGGATAAATTCATTCATCTTCCATACTCAGAACTCTTTCTTTCCCCCTCTTTTTAACTTCCTCCACCTTATAATCATAACCATCTACAACAGCAAAGCACCAGCACCCATCAAAGCACCCAATCCCATCATTCCAACACCGGCAGTAGCCATTGCAGCACCACCTTGACTGGTGCTAGTCGTACCACCTGCACCGGCACCAGGTGCACCAGTACCAGTTGGAGCGTTGGTGATGGTGGTCGATGCAACAGGAACGTTCGAGGTGAATGGTGTGCTTCCGTCTGCAGCGGTCGAGGCACCTGGGAATGCGACGGCCGTGGTGGATGGGTTGGGGGCGGCGGTTGCGTTCGCCGGGTTGAGAACACTGTATTTATTAATTAGTTTTTGTAATTTGGAGAAAAGAGGACTGGCTTGGGTTTGGGGGAAAGACGTACCCATCAATAACGTGCACAACACCATTCGCAACCAAGACATCCGCCACGATAACCTTAGCGGAGTTCACATAAACGGAGCCATTGATGATCGAAATGGTAAGATCGGTGCCCTCGAGAGTCTTTAGAGTAGTGTTGGTCAAGATGGAAGAATATCCAACGGTACCCTGAACAACGTGGTAAGTGAGGATGGAAGTTCGTTGATCTTGAGTGAGGTTTCCAGCGGCAGAACCAATCGCGGCGAAGGCAGCGTTGGAGGGTGCGAAGATTGTGACGTCTTCGAGGTTATCGACGGCGTCAACGAGGTTGGTGGCGTTGAGGGCGCCGACGAGGGCGGTCAGGTTGGCGGCGAGCGCGGTGTCAGAGGGGGATTGTGGGAGGGTGAGGATTTCGTCGATGATGTGGATTACGCCGCCGGTGAAGTTGAGGTCCTGTAATACAGACATTTGCAATTAGCCAATTGGTTTTCTGGGGGAGATTGAAGAGTAGAGAAGACGCGAGAGTGAGACGTACAGCAGTGGTGACTGTGCTCTCGGACAAGAGGCCGCTGTAGATGTTCACAGAGCTTCCGTTGCTCTTCGCGCCAACGACTTGACCACCAGTGACGTTCGCGTAAGTCTGGTTGCTGAGAAGTGATGGGACGAATGCAGTGGTCTCGGTGATGGCAGAAGATGGAATGGTGCCATTGAGAACGTGGTAGGTGAGGAGAGCCGCAACGAGATCTGGGTTTGTTGCTGCTGCGCGACCAGCAGTTGAGTTGAGGAACGCGCCGAGTGCTTGGTTTGATGGGGCGAGAATGGTGATGTTGCTGAGGCCACCGAGGGTAGAGAGGAGGGTTGGGTTGGTGGAGAGAAGGGCTGGAAGATGAATGTTAGAGAAGAAGTTTGAGAAAGATTGGTAGGAATGGGCGACATACAGGCCAAAGTGCTGAGCGAAGCATTTTGTGATGCCAATGCCTCAGTCAAGCTCTGAGCAGAGACAGTAACAGCTCCAAGAGCGGTGGTGAGAAGGTTCTTGATCTGCATATTTGCGATTGATGAGGACTTGAGTTAGGCGGAATGGAGATTTGGATACGCAACCGCGATGAGGAGGATCCGAGTATGAGAATGAAGATGAGAATGATGAAGCAACAAACAAGCAGGCGAACTCTCGCTATTTAACACAAAAGAGGGGAAATTCCCATCCAGGTAGCCATCTCCTGGTGCCATGGCACTCCTACCAGCGCCGGCGCGACGAATTGCAATACTTCGTCGCAATTGCTCACATTCAACCAAGCGAAATCAAAACAACAAAAGTCTATGACGAGGCCGAGGAAACTCGTCTTTTGCCGTGCACAACAATGCCAAGGGGCTCGTCCCATAAGGCTTTGCTTGGAGCTCAATCTCGCCATACCCATCGTCTTCGCTAGCCAGCTCCTTTGCTCTTGTCGGTGGTGACTATGGCCCACCGAGCACAAGTGAGCTATCCGATAGGTCGAAGCGATACGATAGCTTCATGGCATCGAACCACAGCCTCGCAGCTGTTTGCACCGGTAGCTTTGCATCGGTAGCTTGGGAGAGCATCGTGTGTAGGAAGGGAAGCAGGAAGCTCACCACCCTGGTTCTATTACGCAGTTCAGTCTAGCACACTTCCTCCCCGGTACATTCTGCACCCAACTCGTCAGGAAATGGGCGCAGTGTGGCAGGTCTGCATAATTTACCCGTCGCTCTTTGCCATTCCCCAGATTTGCGGCCAGGAGGTGAGAGGTTGGCGATGATGGCGGTTGGGTGAGATGAAGGAGCTCGTAAGGTCGTCGAAATCGAGAGCACAACATCCCTGTAAGACTTTTCGCTTCGACCGTGCTAGGGCTGATTGTGGCTTAGTGTGGTCGGTAAGCGGGTTGGCCTTGTCATCGTCCCCGCAAGTCAAGAAACGACGACAACACCGCAGACGGAAGCGGCATGGAAGCAGAGAGAGAAGAAAAAAGAGGGGAAAAGTCAATCGAGAGACGGTATGGAGGAGGAGGAATTGCCGTTGTTTTGATTGGCATCTTCATCTCAAAATTCATTACATATGCTTGAAGTTGTGCACAGTTTGTGATACCTCTGCTAGTAGGTAGTAGTCAGAAATAAAGATGCGAGTGCTGACGCCGCTACATTGTGAAGCGAGGACAAGCCGCTGACAAACATGGAAGATACACAGGACCACCCTGTTGCCGTACTCTGAGCATTTGAATCAAACACGACGGCGCTGTTTTATCATTCAATGGTCTGTGTACTATTTATGAGCAAAGTCTCCATCTCAATGTCTCAGGTGAATTCGATTCCAAGGAAAAGTAGAGATCACGAAGGAAAGTCATCGGAGTACGACCGATCGAAAGCATGTCAGCAATCAGGATTCTTTCGCAAGCTCGCCCCTATTGCCCCTGTCGCAAAACATGAAATGAAACGAGTAGCAGGTAAACAAGTTTGCAAATTAAAGATTTGAACTAAGGAAAAAGTCAATTCCCTTCGGAGATCAGGAGGGTGGTTTGATGTCACTTCTTCCTGTGTAACCGAGTGCCAAGGCCCGGTTGAAGCGCCGCCAAAAAATCCCTCGTCCACAGTCTTATGATGCAGGTTACCATGGAGGGAAAGCTTCTTCGAACAAGCTTGAGTGTTTTTGCAAGCCATTCATGAGTGGGGTGCACTGGAACAAGAGATTAATAGCTGCAGTAAAACAATGGCTGCGAAGAAAAAATCAAACAGGCAATGCCTCCATGATTCTGGCCAGAAGTAGTAGGGTATCTTAGCCTCAAGCCCATTAGATTTAGCCACTTCAGAGCTGCATCTGGTTGAGCAGGAAACAGAGCACTACTCTGGACCTATAAACAATAAACAAAAGAATCCTACCAGTTATCTTCTCAAACTTGGAGTGCATCGCAAGTCGCTCATTTCAATGTGGTCAATTGACTGTTGCTTCCGCCCGAGGAATTATTTCCTTTGCCGCTCGCAGAGCTAGCCTTCTGTTTTCTTTAGTCACAAAAGTCCAGTCTCAGGAAGACCTTGCCCTCCGGAGACAATCATATTATTTCACCCCCGAACACCGAATGCTTCTGAATCGATCTCTACCCCATGATGAAAAGCGGGTCTCTTCAATGCTACCGTGGATATGCGAAAGAGTGCATTGCGATTCGACTATACTTCTTTTTCGTTTTCCTGTGCGTGCTATTTGGCGTCGCATTCGTTAAAATGCAGGTTGCGAATGTTCTAGTCGACCGTGGATAAAATGTCGCTTGCTCAATATGCTGCAGAATATGGAACAAGTCGCTAAAATGTCGAAGATGCCCGCTTGGAGTGAGATGTACCATACATCGAGAGATTTGACGCAGCTCTTGGTGGAAGAGGAAGAATGGGTCGAGACGGGCACGCTCTGTCCATCTCCATCTCTTAGTACCAAATATGGAATGAGAATGTTGATCGCGGCGTGAAAACATCGTCGATGGGCTGAGTATTTATCGTCTGCTCCATTCCAAGGATTAATATCGGAAGAAACATCAGATGATGTCGGAACAGAAAGTTCGTTGGATCGAGTCCATCGCAACCCAAAAATCTCATCGCTATCTCCATCCACCCTCCCACACCCACTTCAATCATCATCCCAATCGTCCCACTCCTCCCACAACAACGGCACCGGCAATTCCACCACCTCCTCCCTGACCGCTCGATACCACCTCGTCACATACACCAACAGAACATTATACGGAAAAACCGGATGCGACAAATTCCTCACCCTCCCCACCATCTTCATCCACCAACTCCTCAAACCACGAGATCTAAAATCCGCATTCTCCCTCTCAGGATGGAGGTAATATCCTCCTATGCATCCTTCGTACCGTTCGAAGAGCAAGTCGTGCTCGGATTGGAATTCGCGCAGTTGAGCGTTGATGGTGCGGTAGGTTTTGGCGGGGTAGTTTTGTTCGATGTGCGACATGTTTTCCGCGATGTGTTCGAGATGGATGCGCACGAGGGTGAGGACTTTGTCAAGGAATTCGATGGCATGTTTGAGTTCCATCTTGGCTTTCGAAAATCAGGTCGAAGAGGTTGAAGTGGTTGTGTAGGTAAGGTAGGTTAGTAGGTAGGTTAGTCACACATGAGAATGTCGCGCTGGAGAAAATGTTGTCGACGCGTGCTGTTGATGGGAAGAATATTCTCCTATGAGATTCTCTCTCTTTTTTTCGACTTTTACACGTCTAGTAAGTGACGCTGGAAACAACACATCACAAACAGCGGTGTGATTTTTCTTTTGCTCCACGAGTGAAGTGAGATGTCAACTGGTTCTTCTCCTCACTTCTGCAGCCACTAGATTAGGTAGGTGCGGCTGATGAGCTTCCCCGGACGTGTCGAGGTTTGTGTTCTCTGGATAGCATGTGCGTTTCTCTCTTTCGCCTTTGGTCGTGATCTAGTTCTGGAATCTTTTATTCCGTTTCTGTCTCTTTACGAATAGTCGCCAGAGTTGTGGGAATGTGTGAATGGTGAATGGTGAATGAGATGGGATGAACTCCATGAGAAGGAGGCGCTCTAATCAGCCCAAAAGCTTGGCAAGAGGGGTTCATCCTGGTGATGAGCTAGCGCTAGCGCCTCTTATGCTGTGCATTGATCTTCGGTCAAACCTTAATTTTACCGAAGATAACCATCTTGCAAAGATCCGCCTTCATGATTACCATCTTTGGACTTCAATCATTCTCAGCAATTTAATTTAAATCATCAACATTCATTCCTCAAGGAAGGGGACATGCTTGGACTCTTCGTCGCGATTTTAATGTGTGGATTTTCATTGGCTTCTGCCACGATCCTCTCTTAATTCTCATCTCTATTGACTAACTATTGTAATTATGACATGATTTTTGCGCCCTTCAATCTGGTGTTTTCTTAGCCTTTCTAGTCGGATAGTGTGTTTTTGCGCTGCGTTTTCATGATGCGCATGAATTGCTTCCTCCTTAACCCACCCACCTCGGTACCTTCCACTCCTACAATGCTTACAAGAATCTCTTCTTCTTTTATCTTCTCTTACTTTCTATTCTGTAGTTCCATTGTATTTCACACTGTGTTGCGAGGCTCACATATTTTTCTGGGTCAGTTTTATGTTTCTCCGGGATTCATCCTGAAAATTCTTCCTATCCTAAACCTCGCAGTCATCACTGTTACAAAGCCTCTCATAGTCTTTCCAGACAACCACCCAGTAGCCCTCTGACCACCTTGACATCAAATTCCACCCCCAAACCCTCAAATATCAGACAAAGAAACGAACCCCACATTCTCCCGCATCACCATCACCCCAAACACTTCCCTCACAAACCACAACCAACTAACTCTTCCACCCACCTATCCACTCAAACCGCATGACCCATCCAATCCCCCTCCGGCGACGCCTTAAACCCCATCTCCTTCCCCCTTCTCAACCACTTCTCCTCCATGGCCTCGGTCCTAAACCTCAACGCCCTCTGTTTATCCCTCCCAGTATCAACCCACAACCTCTCAAAGTTCTTCACCTTATCGATCGTCCTCTTCAACGGATACAAAAATTCTGCGTCGCTGTTGTTACACAGCACGTTATATTGATATGTGAGATCTTTGAGTTCGGGTTCGGCCTCGATGATGTTGTTAGTTGTGATGTGATCTTTGAGGAGGTTGATGGCTTCTTCGATGTAGATGAGGTCGGCGAAGGGGGAGGAGATTGGATTGAGGGGATTGCTGGGTACGGGTTTCATGAGGTTGGCGGGTGTGTGGCAGGTGGTTTGGTGGTGATTGTGGAGGGTGGGTTGTGTGAGTTTGGTGTTGGGCTCTTCGCTACCTTGGCTGCTTGAAGAGCAGTTTCCCATTTTGATTGTTTGGTGTACTTATTATTTGTTGTGATTTTTTCGGGCAGTAGAGAAGTCGTTAGAAGCACTGGCTTGGTGGTTCGTTAAAATGGTTTGCTCGAGACTTCAACGTTGCCAATGATTGCGTCAGTACTGGATGAATCATCTAGCTTTGGATCCATGAGGGAAGGAGTCTTTGAGCTTACTCTATGTTGTGACGCTGAATTTGTCTTCATATATATTGTGGTGAGTAGCATTATGGTGAATGACCAGAATTACAGTTGTTCTGTCAACTTATTTATTGGTGTTGTATCATTGGTACAATGTTGCGGTACAACTATACTGTCTGCGGATCAAGTCCACTTAACAGATCAAAATGATGGACTTCTAGACCTTTGTACCAAAGTGCTCCCTGTGTTCATTTTGTATGTTGAAAATCACGGCGACTTGCGATATTGTTTGCAACGCTCACAATCGCATTGTCTCCACGCCATGCTCCTAATTCCTTTTATTTTCTGAGTAAAACTCTACCTTTCCATCATAAGTCTCGCGTTCTTTCGACCAAGCGCTACTCTACAGCATTTCAGAACCTACCTCACCACCTTCTCTGCCTCATCCCACAATGCTCCGGCAATTCTCTCAGCTGACACGAATAAGGTGGAGGGGAATTAGAAGCCTGCGGTCTCGTCCACATGTGATTAAACTTCCCCTCTCTACGACCCTACATCACCCCTCTTATGGACGTCTACACATAATTAACAGGACCACCACCACCACCTCTCACACCTGGCACTTCGCCCATTGACGCTGAAATCTTCCTTGAACCCTTCCGCGAATCAAACCACCACTATTTAAGCCTTGAGAAATTTGAGGACGAGATCGCATCTGAACTCGAGCTAAAGTTCTTGTTTCGTGATCAAGTTGGTTGACTATTGTGGTAGTATGGTGTACGGTGGGTTTAGTACAACTTGATCCTATCCTGTAAGGTCTCCCTCGGGTAGGAGATCATTAGATATGTGAAGGAGGTTGTTTTGAGGTGGTCGGATCGTAGTTCGGCGTCGGGTAGCATCTAGCTAAGTGTGGGGTGGTCGACGAGGAGACGTTCGATGGTGACGATTGTTTGGAGATGGAAATTGTGTAGGCTTGCCATGTTGATTGATTTGTCTATTCGTTTTCGGAGGATTTTAATCTGTTCTTTCGAATTCTGCGTGTGGAGAACTCCAATGTCTTATTGTCAGTCACAAGCAGTTGGAGTTGTTGTCCTGAGGGAGGAATGTCAAGACACTCTTGGAACCATTCTTCAAACTTTCACTTGACAAGAAACACTCATGTCACCCTTACTAAATGATTGAGATTGTATGAATTGCTGTATTTAAAACGAATAAATCATAAAGAGCAATTTAAAGTACCAAAATATAGCCATACGAGGAGTCGGTAAATTCTACTCAGTCTGGAAAGACCGGTTGAGGATAAATCTTCGACTTCCACTGGCAGATTTCATATTTCTTCCGCGCTGGCATTCAAAACGAGCATGGTAACGTAATATATATGTTCTTCTGATTGAAACTTCAAAATTTCAACTCTCATCTGTTCATGTTTCGGAATCATTGGAATCATGAACAAGTGAGAAAGAATTTGCTTGGCGTTTGATGGGGAAGTCTTGATTTTGATGGAAGTGGTCCTAATACGTATCCTTGAATCTCCTGAGAAGAATATTTAGGTTGTAATCACAGAAACCAGGCTTTCCTGTTACTTTAATTTTGTCTTGGTGTCTTGTTATCTTGTTTATGCTCTTTCTTCTCTACGCGTCATGTCTTTTTGATTCATGTTCTCGGCTTCACCAAGCATTCCTTCTTCTCTCCTTGTTGGCGATCCAGAACATACTCGATACGAGTTCCCCGCGATTCACTTGTTATGGAGTAAATCACGAAGTCACGTGAATATGCTTGTTGATCTTCCTGTACATAGATCAGAACCAGATCTTACATCTTGCTCTGCTTCTTACTTTTCAGACATTATAATATGGCAGGATTTGACCATCTACTGTACAGTCTCACTACACACGTGCATTCATCATCACTAAGTGTTACTTTAGTGTAACCAACACTCCTCGGACAAGTTAATCATTCAACCAACAATGCCCGCGGACTGGAATTCTTTTCCTCATTTAAACATTATAATTCTTCGCACCGACATGCTAAAAGATCGAAAATTCAATAATAGCAAGGGGATTGAATTTACAGGAAGTCTACCCTGACGAGCCTTCCACAAACAAGAAGTACCCCCTTCAACATTGATATATACAAATCTCAAATCCGACCAGCAGACTCGAATAACTCAACCCCCTCTTTCCCTTTTTTCGGCCCTCTTTTGTCCATCTCAGAACCAAAACTACAAAAAACCCTACAACAACATTACACCTGCACCCGCAGCAACAACCACACAAACCACTGCTCCAATACCCCCACCCACACTCACATCTCTCGCCGCCGCTCCCTTCATATTCATATTCATGTCCATTCCTATCTCCATCCCCGGCATGCTACTCATTGCCGCAGCCGAAGTCATAGCCGCCATAGCTTCAACACTCAAACTACTCGCTTCCGCCATCAACATCTCCCTATCCATCCCCGTAGCTGTCGCTGCTACACTAGCTACACTTTGTGCTCTTTGAACCATCGTGCTGATTACGGCTGGGCCGGTGAAGATGGGGAACATTCCTGCTCCGCCTGGTGCTCCTCCCATGCCTGCTCCTCCTCCTCCTCCTGGTGCTCCGCCGGTAGGTCCTGGTCGGCCGGGAAGTGGCGCGGTTCCTCTCATAGGCGGGAGGGGAGTTAATTGTCCTGCGCCGCCGCCTATGGGAGGGGTTTGACCTGGAAGTGGCATTGGAAGGGGTGTTTGTCGTCCTTGTCCAGGTGGAAGAGGAGTTTGTCCTCCACCTCCTTGGCCTGGGAGAGGAGTTTGTCTTCCCTGTCCTGGAGGTAGTGGTGTAGGATTTTGACCTTGTCCTGGTGGTGGGAGTGGTTGTCTCTGTCCTCCTCCTGGTGGCGAGGGGAGAGGTGATGGTTGTTGTCCACCTGGTACTGGGGGTTGTTGGCCACCTCCTGGTGGTTGTTGTCTATTCGGCGGCTGTGGTTGCTGTCCCGGCGGTAGCTGACCTCCAGGTGGTGGTTGTTGCTGCCCACCTCCCGGCGGTAACTGTGTCTGAACAGGACGATTTGTATTTGGTGCCGTGACAGTCACGGTTGTAGCACCACCGCCGTTTAAACCTCCAATGACGGAGACGAGTTCACCAAGGACACCCCCGATCCCGGTGCCTGCGTTAATGGCTGCTTCGGGTGCTTGAGGTGGAGCTTGGGCGCTTGATTGCGAGAGGAGCGTGAGTGCTACCGAGACGGTGATTGTTGAGAGACGCATTTGGGTGATTTTTATGTGAAATTATGTATATATAAGAAGAGAGAAAGGCGACCAGCGTCAGGGTGTGTGGAAAGATTGTACAATAAATGTCCCAATTAAGATAGAATATAAAAATAAACAAAAAATAAAGTTAAGAAAAGGCCCCAAAATATTAAGAAAAGAGGTATTATCACAATTCGATAGACATCGAGTCTCGATCGATCAGAAGAATAAAATTGAGGAAAGAGGAAATGCTTGTTCTTCCCTTTCTATTCTTGAGTTTTTCTGGGGGCCTCGGGTTTCTTTTAATGGAAGGATCCGTCCGGATGGCTCGAAACACCGAGCGTGGAAGGACTGGAAACAACTCTGTTTTATTTTTCGAGCCAATCGATGTTGATAAAGAAGAAGAATTAGAGAGCTGGGTGGGTTTGGAGATGTAGAAATTGTGGGGGTGGTCGATGCATCTGTCGTTTCATGCGCTACGGGAGATGTGCCGCATGTTTGAAACGTCGGTTACGGAAGTTTACCGATGGATGGGAACTGCTGACTTGAAGTTTACTTGATTCAATTGTAGGAGTTTGATTGATCGAGTGGTGTTGTGTGTAATGAAACTGGGGAAATGCATTGTGGTCTGTTGAGGCTCCGGCCGGCGGTGGGTTTGAGGGAAGAGGCGATGGAAATGAGTCGCGATAAATTCATCGCGTCGCAAGATTTCAGATGTATCGCAAGACGAGGAACGAGAAGTAAATCTTATACGAAGAACGAAGAAATTCTTTAATGATGCAAGCAGTCAAGAGAAAATAGTTTGTGAATGTTCCAATGGATTGTTCATGTAGAACGGAGAGCGTGGATGATGTGGATCTCGAGAGTTTCGCTCGGAATATACCCAGCAAACACTTCAAAATGTTAAGGTGATCAAGCCTTTTGTACCCATAATTTTGCCTCCAAATTTGTGAAAATTGATCAGATCTTCAGAAACTTGGATATCGGAAATATCGAGGGATCGCTTCGTCCTGCTCGAACATGGAGGGTTTTGAGCCTCGGTGCTGACATGTCCTACGCTATAGATCGCCAGCAACTGTTCGTATGCGTGATTAAATGGTCATTTAATTTGCAAATCTTATAGGAGAGAACTTGATGTCAATCTAAAGAGTTCTGATGGGTTGCTGCCAGTTCCCCAAGAAGTGGTAGCGCTGAGGGATTTTTTGCTGGCACCCCAAACCCAAACTTCATACTCAAGCGATCAAGATGGAAATAGAAGAGCAATCAACTCTTACTGATCGAATAGGGATTTGATATAAAAAAGAAAACCCTCTGCAAGCTGAAATACAGAAGCGCAACTCTAACCTGGATGAAAATACAAGCCGAAAGTCCTAGTGTTGTTACACCACAAAGCAAATCAACGGAAACTCGAAATCGCAGCGAAATAAAAAGTCTACTCTATGTCTAATTAAACCAATGCATTTAAAATAGAGCAGCTGTAGGATCTGATTTTCATTACGTTCGTCACTCTTGCTTACGACTAGTCTTCTAGTGTTTTCGCGGTGATGTTTCAGAAGTTGTCGAGCTTCCGCCATCTGAGTTTTCACAGTCTCCATTACCATCACCATCAGCATCACCATCGCCTCCTTCCCGACGCTTTTGTTTACCATCGTTTCCCTCTCGTTCTTGGCGTTTGCCTTTATTTTCACCTGCATGCAATGTCGTTCTTCTGTTCTTTCTTTCTTCTTCGGCTGCGCCAGACCACCATGCCACGGTACGACCTCTCTTCCGTGGGGAACCACCCTAATTCGGGGTAGAATTTCTCTTTGAACGCACTCGCTGTCCTCTTGAGCCAATAGGTGATATCGGCCGAGCTAGCCTGTGAGGAGAATTTCTTGGCGCTTCTGACAAGGGACGTTTGGTTCCCGGATTTTGTGACAAGCCGCCACCATCTTCTTTTCCCAGATCCAATGATTTAAGCTCCGTGATGGGAATACCGCCAGAATGGCGGTCTTTTTTTAAAGTGGATTTCGCAGGAGCCTCCGTCTGAGTACCTACAGCAGTGGTTGCATAATTCCTCCTTACCAATTGCGCTTCAATATCTTCTCCAACTTCTTTCTGTAATTTCTCAATTCGCACACCTAACTTCTCATTCTCTACCTCTAGCTCCAAAATCCGACCAGGGAGAGTCTTTTGAATCATGTCCCTTTCCAACTTCAATCCATCAATGTATTTGTGCAGCCCTAGTGCTTGCAGCCTCTAATGTGCCTACTTGTTTACGTAGCTGGTCTATATTTCGGGTCTTTAGCGTACTAAGTTCCGAATACTCAGAGAATTCTTTCTTCTTCACATGGTTCTCTTCCATGATTATTTTGTTCGCATCAACGACATGTTTGATACTGACTTCAACTTGGTCTATTTTCGAAAGCGCGAGATTTACCTGCTCTTCCAGCCGAGTCCAGTCTCCGAATGCAGTCTGAGCCTCGATGGCTTAATTGCCAATTTTAAGCTTCTGATTAATTGTATGAGCCAGGAGAAAGATGGGCTTCTTCATGCTTGGCGATATATCTTTTGCGCCAATCTCAAGACCCCCGACCTTCCCTTCCAAAGCTAGCTTTTCACCAATTGCAACCTCAAAGCGTGTCTCACGTGCTTTGAACTTTCCAACTAGAGCTTCGAGCTGATGAATTCTCGCTGAGCTGGAGGTATGTTGTTCTCGGAGGCCTTTTAAAATCGCATGGATTCTTTCGATGGCCTGGCGCGGAGTTTGGTCGCAGTTAATCCATTGTGTAATTATCAAACGTCGCTAGAATGTTCATAATTTTACTTTGGAACATGTTGATAATGTCTTGGCAAAGATTATCTGCCATGTATCGGCCGTCAAGCACAATATTCTCTCTTTCTCTGAGCTCACTTTCATTGAGGGTCTTGCTGGAATCTGAATTGTTGGCATTTCTTGATGTTGCACCATCGATTTGAGAAGTATCGCCTGATCCACTACCTTTAAATTTTTTTGAATCTGCGACACTTCTTCCCTCTTCTCCCTCTTTCCAGAATCTCAACTCTTCTGTTGAGACCCCGTTTTCCAGCCTCACACTGACTGAGACTTCTCTTTGCTTTTCTAAGGTCGATGTTGATGGTATACAGAGCTTCCCCTGCCTGATAAAGCTGTTTTTATGAAAAGTCAACAGTGCTGCTTGCTCAGCGTGAGTGGTAAGGAGACTGTCTCTTTCAATGATAAGTTTGTTGAGAGTGTCTTGAACTTGATTTGAAACTAAGTGTTTGATAAGTACACTTTTTATGATTGGGCAGGAAAAAGCAATAAACGTACGGCTTTCCTGCGTATCACTTGTCAAACGAGAATAATGGCATATCTCTGCATCCTTACTAGATGCCTTGCGATTTTCTCGCGGAGCGGGTCCAATCTGTATTGGCGCATCAAGACCATGTCTCCTTGTAATCACATTATCGGCTCTGATACAACGCAACATTGTAGAGACTACGGGCCTCTTGGGTATTACTATTGACGGACTGTGTCTCTCTTTTTTTGGTGAAAGATCTTGATATATGCTCATGATCTCAAGACCACCCATATCCTTCTCAATACCAGCTTGGATTTTATCATCACTCATATGCTGCGCTTCACGTGTGCGCTCCGTCGCAGAAGTTTGACATTCTCTAAATGCTGCGGTGGCATGTCTTGGACGGGTGGACTCGTTAGATGAGATTTCAGATTGTACTTCTCTCGGCGAGGTATTATCGGGGAAGAAGATTCGTTCCTGGAAAGAGTTTCTAGCGTCGCGAGCTGCTATATAATCGGCACTCTTGGTATCTTGTATAGCTATAAGAGCAGCGCTGAATCTGTTGAATTCCTCGTGGTCGTTTGCTGTGAAAGTTACATTTCTTAGCCTCTCTTCAAGATGCTCGATTCGTTGTGACTTGGTGGTCCATTGGCTCGGAATTAAATTCAAATCATTAATTCGAGTTATGGCTTCGTCTCTTGTCGTCGAAGAACGTTGAAATCAGTCTCTTCAATGGTGTTCGTTCCTGTATTTATCCCAGCCATTCGACTTTCTGACAGAGTCATCTCCTCCAATCTGTTTTGCTTCTCGATAGTCTCGAGGGAATTAGGTGTGCCCCAATGACCTGACTCCATCATTTCTTCCAGGAGAGAGCAAATCTCAATATGCCCAGCGAGCTCATCCTTTGTCATCCTCAAACGAGCACGAGCTGTTTTCGATCCACAATCTTCACACACAGTTTCTCCATCCTGATCTTGGCTTGCGCCAGAAACTCGTTTGGGTTTTTGAGCCTCGTTCGAATCGGCTCGAACACCCTTTAGTTCCTTATTTGTTCTTTTCAGTTGAAAAATGCTGTCTCGACGCTTTTCAGACAATTCCAGGTGTTTTTCACGAAGGTCATGCCATTCCGTTACAATTTCATCGATTTTCAGTTCGGCTATCTCAGCGTTATCTCTGTCAAAGTGGAAATAGGCGGGATCGGAATATCCTTGACCTCGTGCCTATGTTCATGATTAGATCAGAAGATCTAGCTAAATGAAAACAGAAGTAAACCATCATTCTGAACCCAGCTGAGGAAAGAAGTCTTGGAAAAACAAGAATGAAGCAAATCCACTTACAACTGCGACAACGTCTCTCAAAACTCTTAATTGTTTGGATTTCTCTTCCAACTGCTTCTGCGGACCTGCAAGCTTTGCTTCAAATTGTTTCGCTTCTTCAAGCAGCGCCTTATTCGAGGCTTGATAGATAGTGACAGTATCTTTCAAAGTTTCTATCTCCCATAGATGCTTCTCAATTGTTTCTTTTTGTGCGTCTCTTTCCTTGCGAAACTCAGCATTTTTGTCTCGAGCTTCAAAATTCTTGCTACTTGCACTTCCTGTTTCCTGCCTTGTTCGTCGGCTTCTTGTTGCTCCCTCAATTGTCTGTCGTGGTCTGGATGGGCGCTGGTTGTGCGATCTATCCTTGCGAAACCAGCTTGAATGATGCGTTCTTGCTCCACGATGCAATCATTTTGATGTTGGATCAGATCTTGGTGGTATTTCGTTTCCTGCTCGATTTACAGGTGTTATTTTTTGTTTTTCTCTCGGGATATCTGGTTCTCCATCTCTTTGATTTGGCTTGACAGTTTTGGACAATCTTTCATTCTCTGGAAGAGCACTCTTGTGACTTGTCGCCGATTTCGCGCCTGCAACTCGGAGGTGGTCGGCGATCATGTTGGACTTTTCCAACTCTTCTGTGACTTGAACTATTTCCTCAACCGATTCGTCCTCTATCTCTTCTTCAAATCCCATTAGCAGGTCGTCATTCTCGGCATCCAAAAACTCAACCCCATCCAACTCTCCACCTTTTCCTAATTTTGTAAGGACATTGCGTAACTTTTTCTTGTACTTCTTGGTCTCAGCGCGAAGAACATTGTTCTCTTCGTGCGTGGCTCCCAATGCTTTGTTGCAGGCATCCAGATCGCTTTGCAACTGCTGGATGTCTGGAGGGTCTTTTGAACTCATTGCGCGGGCGATGCATCGATATCACAGTTCTGCTAGAAAATAGTCATCGAGTTGACAAAACAAGAATGAGACTCATCATACAATAATCTTTTGCAACAGAGAACGTGGGTCTCCTTGACTACCCATTGATCGTTCAATGCCGACAAAGGAATGCTAATTTTGTCCAACAAAGATTGTCTGGGTGCGGTACAATATCTCCAAAATATTACAAAGAGAGAGCGTAGCAACAGAATAACTACTAAAATATAACTCAGCTCAAAAGAATGAACTAAGCTCAAGATTGCTCCACTTCCCCCGAAGGGCCAAAATGTTTATCCTGACTTGAAGTCTGATTTTCGAACAACTCTATCCACTCCGCATATATTTCCCGGCATCTCAGGGCCTTAGGATTATTTGCGCCGAACGTGCTATTCATGAGGTCAAGTGTCGAAGATACTAAGTTCATAGTGTCTGTCTTCCGATCCAGTCGCCAGCATGTGGGTGTCGTGGATAGGGGACACAGGTA
>JBAMDN010000918.1:0-24615 GCA_037074945.1 Tetracladium marchalianum
TACTTGCTAGAACAGTAAAATCAGCAGGTTTCTTTTTTTTTGTGAGCTGAGAGGGATAATAGAGAGCTTAGCAATATTTAACGAACTCGAATCTAGTAGAAGAACCTTATGTTCAGAATATCCTTTTCTTTCTAGAAACATTCGGACGTGATTGATAACTGCAAATGTTTGTAGGTAAAGCAAAGGCCTCGTGTCCTCGTACTCGGGGGACTTCATGAACCATAATGTTTCCAAATTGTTTTTATGTACAGAGCGCCATTAAATGTGACGCCTAGTTGCTCCCACGCGGCCGACCCTCTATTGTTATATTTTCGCAGTAAGTGTAGTGTGCTGGTTGACCCCTGGGACAATCAACGTCCGAAGGCAAAAGTGTATGTGTGCATATCCAAAAATAATGCTTAAAAGAAACCCGAATTACCATTTCAAAGTTTCTTCAGAGGACTTTTACTCAACATAATTTTGATCGCTAACACAAGCAAAGCAGATGCAAAGGCCATCGATCCAGCATAAAAAATAGCAGGCTGGAAAGATAATCCTGTCGTCTAGCTTCATCAAGATCGACTGCGTGACCACCGAGCCACGGCTTTTTACCTGCATCGGCTATCCGATCGCATGTGGGACTTTCCTCCAAAGGGATGAATTTTGGGGAGTAGGAGGAGGGGAATTTTTGTATTGCATTTCACTGCGAATATAAAGTCTACTTGATAAAAGTGTGATTGCGCACTTCTTGTGTACCTGACCAGACGCCAATGAAAGTGTGTATAAGGTAGAAGAAAGAGTATAGGAAAATTGTTCGCCCACCCATCAATCTACCCAAAAACCTTCAAGAACCCCCAGATTCCAATGCCAGAGAGAACGGGTATCGTCAAATTATCATCCCAGCCGAAAATATCAACCACCTCGCTTGCCGATGCCACAAAGCCCGTCCAGACACTCACAACACCCAATGCCCATCCACCAGAAATGCTACCTTGCGATCCCTTCAATCCCAAAACTTCCTTTACACTTGCTGGAAGACTGAGCGTGCCCGTAAACATAAATGGCCACTCGGTGTCACCTGAAAAGGGACCGGTTCGTGGTGCGAGGTAACCCCAGAATAAAACGGCCGTGACCACTCCCACGGCGACAGCTGCTAGAGATCCGGCCAACGACTTGCCCCGTCTGATACGAGGCGTGTATCTCCCGTATAATCGACCCACAGTGCTAGCAGCTGTGTCACACCAACTGAGTAGAAGAACTCCCATGACTCCAACATCCTTTGGGAAGAAGCCCAGAACAATCCACGCTCCGAGTAGATACCAAATGACACCGTTCCATCCATCATATTCGGTCTCGCGCATGAACGCTCCCCAAACTCGGACATAGAATCGGTTGAAAGAGGGTGAGATGTGACGGAGATGGTCGGTCGTGGCAATGGGAATCAACGCTGCCATAAGCCATGGCGTTATCTGACTAGTCTGGAGCCCTGATACATAGAACCAAAGTGTCAAAAATCCAATGGAGACATGCAAGATCTTTCGTGGAACCTCGTGTCTGTGTACAAATGATCTCCATTGTCTGTGAATGGGAATCAGACCGAGAGGACTCGGACTTCGACTGAGATCTCTCCAACTCCAACCCGGACTCGCGCTCGCTGGGGAGAGATGTCCGTTTGAGTTTCCATTCGGTACTTGTAGAGGGACAGGTTTGGATTTCGGCGTACTCGTTTTCGCAGGTGTGAGGGCGGTAAGTTTTCGAGTCTTCATAGGACTTCTACTCCTCGACCTCGCGCGCCTCAAGTCCTCGCTCGAGTCACTCCCTTCATTTGATTCCTCGGTTATCGAGATTTGTGCTGCCGCCGCCTTCTTCCTCGCAGATCTTGTCATAGGCCCACTGGGATAGTATCAGCATCTACAAAGATCTACAATGAAGTATAAGAGGAGGGGGAGGTGTTCAGATGTGCGTGGATCGGGAGACATCTTCCCAATAAAAATTAACACAAAGATTTACTAAAATAGCACTCACAAGTATCCATCCTGCGATTCCTTCGTTTCTGACGGAGTTGGAGAGGGAGAAATGACTCTCGGAAGTGCCGGGACAACAGGTGAGCGTCGCGACATGTTGAATGGTGGGAGCGATGGGCTTCGAATAGCACCAGAGATATATTGACGGAGATCTGTAAATCTCAAGAGCCAGTTTGTAGAGTGGAGATGTTTATCTTTGCGTGAGGCGCGTATTTCGAAGGGCTGAGTAGGTGAAGATGATGCAAGCGGTGGTGAGGCTATTGGCTCCAAGGGATCGAAGGCTGCAGAGCAGGACTGCGCTTCATGTTTGACGTAGGGAAGTATATTGTCTATTTGTGCACCGAACGGCGCACAAATACTGGAGGTAGGAGAGTAGAGGGAGAATCGGTGAAGAGGATGCGAAGAGGATGAGGGGACAAGAAGTAGTAACACTTTTCGCAGATGACAAGCAAATCGATGTAAATAATCTGCAGCTGACAGGCGTGAGCAAAGCCACAAATTTCGCACGTGAACGGCTAGATCGTCGAATACTTCGCTATGTTGATGCTATCGATGTCGATTTCTCAAGTAGAATTATCTCTAGAAGGAGAAGGGAATGATGGAATCTGTAAATTATTCGACGATGAATTCTGTCACATTTAGAAGGATTTGTGATGTTCAAAAGTGACATCAACATGCGAGACACGCTCAGGAAAAAGGACAAGGGCCGTTTTGGTGCCAAGACCCGATAAGGAACCGATAGGGAGAAATTTTGAGATTCTACATGAACTTTGCCATCTGCACATCAAGACATCAAAACAACGGGAGGATGGCTGTTGAACCTGAAAAGAAGAAAGATCCCAGAGCCTGGGATGCTTTGACTCCCCCATTAGCAGAATGGATTTTGGACGCCATTACCGCCATGGGTTTCGCCAGAATGACTCCAGTCCAAGCTTCAACTATTCCTCTCTTCATGGGCAACAAAGACGTAGTAGTTGAGGTACGAAACTCCTATATAAAACCTCAATTCATTCACTGACATATCTCAGGCTGTGACAGGTAGTGGAAAAACTCTTGCCTTCCTCATTCCAGTGATTGAGAAAATCCTCCGTATGGAAGAACCGCTCAAGAAACATCACGTCGGTGCAATTATCGTCTCACCAACTCGAGAATTGGCAACTCAGATTCATTCGGTACTCATTTCTCTTCTCAATTTTCACGAAGCTTCATCTGAAGGTCTGAAACCATCTGAAAATGGTGATGTGAAAAGATCCTTGACCAAGCATACTGTTCAACCGCAACTACTCTTAGGAGGAACGACGACTCCAGCGCAGGATCTGAGTAGATTTTTAAAGAACAGTCCTAATCTTCTAATTTCGACACCTGGACGACTACTGGAACTTCTCTCATCGCCGCACGTTCATTGCCCTCAATCATCGTTCGAAGCTCTGGTCCTCGACGAAGCAGACAGACTTCTAGATCTCGGCTTCAAAGACGACATCCAAAAAATCATCGGCCGCCTCCCCAAACAGCGCAGAACCGGTCTCTTCAGCGCAAGTGTCAGCGAAGCCGTAGGAGAAATCGTCCGAGTCGGTCTGCGCAACCCAGTCAAAATCGCAGTCAAAGTGAAGAACCCCTCTGGAGATGACAGGCGTACACCAGCCAGTCTCCAAATGTCCTACCTCCTCACCCCACCAAGTCACAAATTCCCTGCTCTCCTCTCTCTCCTCTCCCAACTCGATCCTACACCTCAAAAATCAATCATCTACCTCTCCACATGCGCAGCAGTCGACTACTTCCAACACATTCTCACCAGCCTCCTTCCGGCACAATTCTCACTCATCCCCCTTCACGGTAAACACCCACCCAATGTGCGTCAACGCAACTTCACGAAATACATCAACACAGTCTCACCCACCATCCTCCTCACAACTGACGTCGCTGCTCGCGGTCTCGACATCCCACAAGTCGACCTGGTCGTACAAATCGACCCCCCTTCAGACCCAAAAGTCTTCATCCATCGCTGCGGCCGCGCAGGTCGAGCCGGTCGTCGCGGATTAAGCGTTTTGTTCCTTCAACCCGGTCGAGAGGAAGATTACATTGGCTTCCTCGAGATCCGAAAAACACCCATCACGCCTCTCCAAAAACCCAAAATTGTCATCACAGATGATGATGCAAAACTCGTCACATCGAGGATCAGAAAAGAGGTTTTGGCTGACAGGGCTTTGTATGATAAAGGCCAGCGTGGATTTGTGTCGTGGGTACAAGCTTACTCGAAACATCAAGCGAGTAGTATCTTCCGCGTAGCCGAGTCCGACTGGACGGATCTAGGAAATGCATGGGGATTAATCCGTCTGCCTAAAATGCCCGAGCTGAAAACGTGGGATGGTGATAAATTCCTGGGTATCAAAATCGACATGGAGAATTACGAGTATAAAGACAAAGTGCGTGAAAAAGCGAGGAGAGTAGCGATGGAGGAGGAGAAGACCAAGGTGCGAGAGCCGCTGAGTGAGGAGTTGATTAAGAAGAGGAAGGAGAGGGAGGCGTGGAGTCATAAGCATGAGCAGCAGAGTGAGAAGGAGGCGAGGCGGGAGAAGAAGAAGAGAAAGAGGGAGGCGGAGAGGGTTGGGGCGATGACCGCGGAGGAGAAAATGGAGGAGGAGAAGTTGCAGGATTTGATTCGGCAGGTGAGGTTGAAGAATCAAGAAGTTGAGGAGGAGTTTCAAGGGTTTGATTAATTTGTAGAATGGCACTAGTTGGATCAATTGTTTATAATTCATTGTGCAATTTGTGGTATCATGCTTCTTCCTTTTCTTCGTCCTATGCTTTGTGAAATCCACGCATCAAAATCTTTTCCGCCTTATAGGATATTAAAACATAACACAACATTACCTCCCCTCCCTCCCCGGCCTCTCAACCCAACTACCCACACTCAGCAACCCCTTCTCCACCTCCAACTTCGCCCACGGATTCTCATTAAATGCATGATCATAATACCCAATATACCACTCATCATTCCTCTCACCCCTCGATCTACCCCCACCACTAGCTGAGGATGAAGCATAACTCCCACCAACATCACCCATTCCCCTTCCTCTCTTCCCACCACCAGCACCACCTCCACCTCTCCCAGCAGTAGCATCAAATTCCGGTCGAGGTGGTAGTCCACTCCCATTGGAGCCAAAGATTGATATAGGCGGTAAGCTACTATTATTGCTATTTCCAAGTGGAGGAGGAGGTGGCATGAATGGTATCGTCGTCGTCGTCGACATATTTCCTGTCCCTGGTGCTCCTGTTACATTTGATACTTCAGGTTGGATAGAAGCCATAATCCTATCAATCCTCTCCTGCATCTCTCTCGCTTCTGCATCATCCACCACCGCCGGCAGCGTACTATTCCCGTTCCCATTCCCATCCACAGGCGCAGGAAGACTCGTATCCATATACGCCGGTCCATCAGCCTCAGCATCAGTCGGAGGAGGTAGACTCGTATCCATAAATCGTGAATCTTGCTCTCTAGGAGGAGAAGCGCGTAGAGCTTTTCGTGGGGGAGGGAGACTGGTATCTATATATCTTGGACCATTTTCGTCATCATTTCGAGGAGGGGAGATGGAGACGCGGCATTTTCTCCTTGATGGTGGTAGGGATTTTATCGTGACCCCGCCTTCCTCTTCGTCTTCTTCTCCATCGAGCAAATCTTCTCGCGGTGCTTTTGGTGGAGGAAGGTTCATTCCTCTTCCTCCACCTCCAATAAGATTACCAACACCCCCTCCCAAGTTTCTGGTATCATCCACATTTCTAACAGCAGACCCAGACCCTATCACCCTACTCCTTCCCAACGGAACATCATTCCCACCACTCCCCTTCCCCTTCTTTCCGCCACGATCAATCTTATCCAACTCATCACCCTCAACGAACGAATCGGTTTGGGGATTAAATTTTCGCTTTTTGGCCTCGGGGGCTTTGCCGAATGTAGAGAATCCCATGAAGGCTGCCATTTCGTCATCTTCTGAGACTTCCGGGGAGGACATGGTGAGCGAGTGAGTGGTGGATGGGGATGTAATCGGTGGGTTGAGGGGAATTGGTGGTGTACGAAGCTGTTGTGAGGAAGGCAAGGCTGAAATGAAGCCTTGGGGAGAAAAGTGATGCCAAGAGTCTAGGCTTCTTGGGGGATAGTGAGCTTTCTGGCAACACACCAACAACATCACCTCATCTGGCAGAAATTGATGCATCGATGAGTTTGAATGTGTGCATGTGCGAAATTATCTTATTGGACTTGCTAGTGCAAGTTATATTATCTAAGTTGATCTTCACGATAGCACCTCGAGGTATTCAAGCGCATAGGTTGTGCTGTGCTGCTGCTTGCATGACGGGCCATTTCATTTATATTCCCAGTTTGTTGTCACATTTCAATTTATAACTTCTTGATTTCTTCACAGTTGAATGAAATCCTCCCTTTCTTCTCTTCACTATTGCGAATTTGAGAATTACTCACGTTTTTACCCCTGTTCTCAAGTCGGAAGTAAGCTCAACCACCACTGATGTTCTCCCACTTTCAATTCTTGTAAACCTATGAATCATTTCTAAACCCCAGATAACACGTTCATCACATACCTCAAGTATATTTCGTCTATCCCATTTATAGCTATCTACATTTAAAATAAGGCTCTCAACCTCTCTTTCTCACATCAACGGTACCAAATTATCTCGTCTCGCTACAGCACATCATCATGACAAGACCCATTCCCTACTCCACACTCCAACAATGGAAACACCACTGTCACAGCACCAACGACCCCTTCCTCATCACCCTCCCCAAAATTGAGCTCCACATCCACCTCGAAGGCACACTCACCCCCAGTCTCCGTTTCGCCCTCGCTAAACGCAACAACCTTCTCCCGCTCCACTCCGCCCGCCTAAACCGTACCTTCCACGACCTCACCTCCCTCGAATCAGCTTACAACCTCCTCGAGCCTATCAGTATCAAAGGTGCGGGCGTCTCTGCGTTTTTTGAAGCGTACTATGGTAGTATGGAAGTATTGTTGAAGGAAGATGATTTCTTTGAATTGGCGATGGAGTATTTTGAGAGGGCGAAGAGGATGAATGTGAGGTACGCGGAGGTGACGTTTGATGTGCAGGCGCATACAAGGAGGGGCGTTGATGTTGAGGTTGTGATGGCCGGGTTGGAGAGGGCAAAGGTTAAAGCGGAGAGGGAGTTGGGTGTATGTGACTTTTCCCCTTTCTTCCTAAGTCACGTTTCTTCACGAAGAGAACAGAAAAACAGAACTTGAGAAGTTGGCGTTCAAGCAGTATTGACGATACCAACCAAACAAACAGGTCAAATCAACTTACATAGCGGCCTTCCTCCGAGACCTCCCCCTCCAATCCGCCCTAGACCATTACGCCCTCCTTCGCCCCTACCACCACCTCCTCTCAGGCATCGGTCTCGACTCTAATGAATTCGCCAACCCGCCCTCAAAATTCTTTCCCCTATTTGATCTCGCCCGCTCCGAAGGATTACACTTAACATGCCACTGCGACGTCGCCCAGCCCTCTACCATCCCCAACATCACCTCTGTCGCTACCGACCTCGGTGAACGAATCGACCATGGCCTTGATGCTGCTTCCTCTCCTGAGTTGGTGAATTTGATTAAAGAGAAGGGTGTAGGCATGACGTTGTGTCCGTGGGCGTATGTAAGACATCATACTGAAGAAAAGGTGTTTGGGTGGATGAGGGTTTTGTTTGAGGCTGGGGTCAAGGTAACAGTCAATAGTGATAGTCCGGCGTATGTGGAGAGTAACTGGTTGATTGATAATTTGTTACTGCTGAGACTGAAGGGTGGGTGGACGAATGGTGAGTTTTTGCAGGTGATGAGAAATGCGGTTGAAATTTGTTGGGCGAAGGAAGGGGTGAAGAGGGGTATTTTAGAGGAATTAGAGGCGTATGCGAAAGGCTGGAAGGGCTAGAGAAATTTGCAGTTGGTATGTTTCTTAGTATTGAATGTGCATGTTTTGTGGTACTCTTCCTACGGTGACTATTGCCGTTGTGCAATAATATGTTTTCCCTTTATTTACCTTCATGCTGGACCTGAAGTGAGAATACACTGTCCTTTTTTCTTACATTTAATGAATGTAGAAAGAAGTGCCCACTTTTAACGATGGTTGAAAGTAACTTCCGCTCATGCAATATTCAAGAACGCTGTGGATGATCGAAGAAACCAAATCTCAGAGCTTTTACTCGGGTCAATACCAAAAATCATACTGGAACAATGTACAACAACATTCGTTCAAACAGATAGACGGATATGAAGAACTGAGTCTTCACAAAAGGTGAGATGACAACTCCCCAGCTTTCGTTGAAGTAGGAGTTCTTGTTACTAGCGAAAAATGCCGGAAGCCGGCTTAGACTCAGTTGCTCGGGTACTGCGAAACTACCTATGTAATGTATGGAGTTGACTTCCTATAGAGACTCTACGAGAAGAAGCAAATAAAAACGAATCGTAGTCTCAACTCAGTATGGAGGTCTTGCTCGAGCTTCTACTCTAGCAGAGAGTTTCATCAGAGGTATAAATCCAAGTGAGTTGAATATTCAGATAGTCCCAAGCCAAGGATGGACTATGTCATACAATTGGCCCCAGGCTCTTAACAGGGAATGGAACACTTACATCCTGTCAAGCGAGCTGACATACTGACAGTGCTGACCGGTCCAATTGCCATGGTGTGAGATCTTCTCAACTACTGCGTGACTGCGTCTACCTAAGACATTATATGCTGTTGGAGTAAGTGCTAAAAGTTATATCAAGAACCGGTTCATTTCCCCCTTTCTTCGGAAGAAAGCGAGCTGAAGATAGGCCGTGCCAAACATAGAGAACTGATTACGTATGAGGACGAGAAGTCTACCACTGAGCATGTAATCAGGATGACAAAGTGCTGTCAACGCAGGAGGTGGAGATGGGATATTCAAACCCACCAGTTGTGGCCAGCACTGATCGTGGCATCCTACATTATCTCCCTCCGCTAGTAATGCTGCGCCCAACAGCACGCGTGGTTTTGCAGTGACAGAGAATGGAAGACGCGTAAATGTACGAAATTGGTCTGGTCAAGTTCTGATTTCTGGACCAGCCATCAATTGGACGAAAGAAACAACGATCACCCAAAATCACAATTCAATGAACATGACATCGGTCTCCTCGGGCCCTTGATCCTAACCTCAGGAGCATCAACACCGTGATGAACGAGAATCTTACCATTCACACCCAAGAACCAAAGTATCACTCTTCTCGTCTCCCAGAATCTCAACTGTAGATGCAGATACTCCGTATGCAAGAACACCTCGAAAACACGAAACAAAAACGCCAATTACAGTTTTACAGCATAATCCACCAGTAACGCGACTTTTCAAAGCCAATGGAATGTTCAAATGCAAGGCAAGTAGCCCAAACAGTGAAAAAACCCATCTCGATCCTACCAATGAACAATCATACCAGATCCTAATATACCCCTCCTGCAAGTTCAAGCAGATGTACGAAGGTACTCGCCGTCAACTCGCTCGCTGCAATCAAATGCAGGACGATGAAAGCGTATGGAACTTTGATGAAGAATTTTTAGGCAGCCTCATTCATTCGATCTTGGTTTGCTCTTGATCCTGGACAAAGTTGCTGGGTACAGAACAACAACAATTGACAAGCTCCATCCTTCGATCTGAATTGATTTCGTGTTCTCAAGGATGACACCCACCTGCAGCATTTCTTCTAACGGGTCATTGTGTACCTGCACCAGGCACATTGCCTGCATCTTAGACTGGAGCACTGACCAGCCTCACGCTCGTGTCTGGTTCGTGATAGGGATTTATCCGTAGGGAGAGAAACAAGGTGTGGCACTGGCCGATGATGCACTGTGATAAAAGATTTCTAACCGCTGGCAATTCTAATCTGTCCGTTGCTGCACATTACCGTAAGACGAAAAGCACAAAATAACATGGGGGTTTGCAAACATCAGGCGATGTTGAAGGGTATGAAGGTGATAGTGGAAATCGAAAGAAATTGAATTGGCTCGAATCGTTGAAGATTGCGAGTGGCTTGCAGATTGAGATATGCCGGCGCGTTGTGGTGTCGGGGGATGACCTTTGAGTGGGTGCCGGTGGCCGTTGAAGTTGAGAGGCTGGTTGATGACCTGACGATGTTGACGGATGCAATCAAGGATGTATCATTCGGCTCGGCATGTCACGATGAACGACAGTTTGCAAGAAATACCCGTGCCGGTGCCCCCCATGGAACAGGACTGGAGCAAAGAGGCGGCGAGAATTGGTACAGAGGACCTGCAGTTTGGTTTTCGGTTGGATAAACGCTTGAACTGCTGGGGGCAACTGCGTTTCTGTGACCTTTTCGGGATGATTGTTGCCCAAACCACTGTCGACGTTAATTTCACAGCCTCAGAGGTGTTGGTTTTTGGACGTTGGGATTGCTTAGGAACAGATAATCGTAAGTCTCGAACATGAGATCTTCACACCACTCTCTGCTCTGAGGATCCGCCCTGACAAAGCCTGAGAGTTGCTCCTGAGGTCGCCATGGAGGGACGGTGATGCCGCTAAAACGAGATGCCCCTCCGAAAGATATGAGGTCGGTCAATTCGGGTCTTCTCTTCCGATGGATAGGACGATTCCGAGGTTTTGGTAAACAGTGATGCTGTTTCAGTCTGCTTGGAATAATCCATGTATGATTTTACGTGGAGCAGATGGCCTTCAGAAAGAATCTGTGAGGAAGTTGAGGACGAACAGACCTAGCCGATATCGATGTATAGAGTTGACACTTGGCAGGTTGATTCGAGCAGATGACAAGATGGGGGATTCGGGACTAGTTGAAAGATACATTGCCTACAAAGTAAAAGCAACTTTGCAGAGGATGATGCTCGCACACCTCGGATCGATCGTTGGTTCATCGCCTTCAAATTTCAGAGTGATGGTGGTGGGGAGATAGCAGGAGGAATGAGGTTTCGGATCCTTGATTCTGACATCATGAGCAAGATTGTATTGATGTGTTGGAAGTTGTTTTGAAATTTGAATGCCCAAGAGGAACCCTCCCTGATCATTCCTGACCGAAACAAGCAGACATTCCAATCTCCTCGGTCGCGGGGAAGCGTCCGGAAGTGAGATGAGCCAATGAGGAATTTACGTAGTCCACTCGACTTTGTGTGCCAGCCAGTCAAATTTCTCCTTTTCCACAATCGTTCATCTCGTTTCCGCAGCGCTGGGAGCAGGCTTTTCTGCCCCCTGAGTGCCAACGATGGTAAACTTCGTCCACTTCCTTGCGTTCCTACAGTAGCCCCCATACAACGAGTATCTATCACTATCACCTGTTTTCATGATTCAGTAGCAGTGAACGATGAGGATTTGATGCAACAATAATACACGGGGTGCCCAACTGGGGAATCCGATACCATTGAAATCCCGATAGTCGCAAGACTCGCAGGTTGGCTAATGCATACTTTCGATGCTCCATTTCCTGCTGGAAGTGCTTTGAAGGGCAGGGGAGGGGACGGATGTGTGTTGGACGGGGCATTCTAGATGGCTTGTTACTGTAATCTCCTCCGTCACGTCTGAAGGTCGAACGCGGTTGTGCTATTGTACCTTTGTCAAAGTCCGGATACCCGTTGGGCTTCTTTGAGAATGAGGAAATTGGAGAGTAGAGATGGCGGTTTTGAGCTGTTTGGCAACAACGGGTCGGCCTGAAAAGGATTGATATTGCGATTCAGGAGGTGGACAGAGTTCAAGAGGAACGAACCCTCGCGAGTTTCCAAACGTGAGAAAGCCACTTTTGGCACTGGCAGACGGTGTGTTCTTCCTAAATTTTTCGAATGCCAATCACTCGCTGATGCATTGGGGAGGCCGCACTGGCACCCGCCCTCAATTTCGACGATTCCATCCCCTTGTCGTCCGCGCCCATGCGCGTCAAAGAAGCAACTCGCCATCTTGGGCCATTTTGACGTGTCTCGGTTCATTTCTTTTGCCTGTAGTTTGGATGATGCCCATGATGTGATGGCGAACAGTCGATGCCCATCATGAGAGAATGCACGATCGATTCCAACACTCCAACAACGTTGGCTGTTCGCCTTCACTCCTCTCCGTTGCAGTGCCGTGCTTGGGTGGCTTTCACGGCTGAAATGGCGGACGAGGAGGCCAGTGGGAAGGTCTCCACCATTCAGCCATCACGCGGCCGGTGACCTTCCAAGTGTCAAACCAACCTGTTGAGATTTCGAGGCTGGCCGCGATCATGTTCGAGAGTGGTGAACTTTAGAGAGCCGTTGCCATGTTGTTATCGAGTTAAGAGAGTTGGACTGCATATGTTGAGGATAGAAGAATTTTGAGAACTGATATCTGTCTTCGTCTTTGGCGTTGTGCAAAAGCATAAACGAGAAATCGCGTCGTCATTCTGGATTCCTGCTCTCTCCTTTTCCAGCCCCTTTCAACGGAATGTATCATGCTCGGTCATCAACCTAATATCTCGACGCTGGACTATTGTCGCTAGATTCACAAATTGTTCCGAGGTTAGAGTTCACGACATTGCTCGTTACGGGCCGACTATGACTAGCAACTGTGGCAGCTCGAAATAGCAGAGACAAAGGCAGCAAACCAGAACAATTGCCACGCTAGCACTCTCTCTAAGTGCGAGTACGAATTTTGTAAACGTATTTGTGCGTCGTGCATCTTTTTGAGTTTGTAGAATCGCATTTGTTGACGGGGATCGACCATCCTGGAGTATTTGTTTTGCCCCTGTCTGCCACTAGAAGATCTAGAATACCCGGCAGAGGGAGCAAACTTGGAAGCAGGCAAGCACCGCACCCACTGACTGCATTTCCATCCTGCACGGTGCACATCAAAGCAACCTCCCCCCCTACCCCAACCTACCACACACATCACATCTCCCCGTCGCTCTCCCTTCTCCTACCAGTCACTACTCGATCAGTCTTCTAGACCCCATCCCACGATTATCAACTTCCTTATTCGATCAGTCAACCTCCCAATGCATCGAAGAATCAGATTCCGAAGACGTTGTTAGGTGTTCGCGTTGCGCAACTCTCTGTGTGAGAGAAGAGTCGAGAGTGGTAGAACGATGGAGGAGGCCGAGGTCACCTTTGTGGCCTCACAACGATCCAACACTCACACACCAGAGTCTCTTCGCCAGCGTCAACGAGATCGCATGTCTCCCCGTCGTCCATTCGGCAGAGGACTTCATGGAAATGCCACTGGGCGCGAAAATCAAGCGACGCCAAAGCATGGAGTCCTAACAGGTCCACGATCAAACACAAGAGGGCACCAGGCCGTGGATGCGTGGAAGAAGAAGCAAGGAATGGAAGGATTGCGGAAAGAAAACAGCATGAATCGACGTGCGCAAAGGGAAATGGAGGATGTCAAATCAACAATTACTCCGGACGGTAGCTCGGCTGGAAGAGAGGGTCGACAGTTTACGGTTGCCAAAGTGGGAAACAATGGAAGGATATATCTACGGTATGACAAGCCCAGTTGGACTAAATTTCATCCATAATCCAGCACTTGCTGTGATAGGAACCTGTACTGACAAAGAATCAACAGTCCGACAATACGTCCTGCAAACCAACGCTATCCTCAGCCAGCCTTCACTTTTCCTAACACCCCTCCTAGTACGGCAGGCCTGGAAACATTTATCTCTCGGTCCGACGGTGTTGGTAGCCAGAGTGACAGCATCCGATCACCCGTAGGGACGCCCTCTAGCTTAAATCGTCGTCGAGAAGCATCGTTCTTTGACTCCAATGCTCCCACGCCGAAAGCGCGACAAAAGCGCGCTTATTCGTACTCAACAATTGATGAGCAACTAACCTCTGTCCGTGATTCAGATGCTGGCGCTTTCAAAGTTGTTATCGAGAGACCTGGTGTTGGATTTAAACCCACAGACGTCTTCTCTGGCACTCCAACCTTAGAGGTCCCTATCCCTTCTTACAAACTGGGAACTCCCAGATTTAGTCTTCGAGGAACAGCGTTCTTACGGAATTCCTCACATACGGCAACGGATGATTTCCGCTCTAGTATTTTTTCTGGCACTGATACTCCACGCCGAGATCCAAGTTCACAGCGCCCAACGAGGATACTTTCAAGGAGACACTCTGATGCATCTCCACAACCACTCCTACCCACAATGCCCTCACCCGGTCTGTATGATCTCGCGTCTCTAGCTTCACCAAAATTCATGCGACAGAGAGCCCCAATTGTTCCTGAGATGTTTGACGCCCTCACCTTCAAGCCAGCCTGCGACCACCAATCCGTAGTACGGTACTCCAGTACTGGAGCAATTCGTGCTGCAACGCCAGCTCGATTGGTTGCTGAAATCACGTCCCCAACCTTCGTGGATTATGATCTTCTTTCTGACTTTTTTCTCACCTTTCGATCGTTCTTGGACACTGCGGATTTGTTACAGATGCTGATTGCAAGACTTAAATGGGCTCTTTCAAGAGAAGACGAGACGGGCTCCATAGTGAGGGTCAGGACTTTCGTTGCGATCCGACACTGGATCTTAAACTACTTCCTGGATGACTACGTTGTAGACTACGACCTACGCAAGACCTTCTGCGACCTGCTCAACACCTTCGCCGATGACTTGCCATTGGACAAGACCAGAACTAAAGTGCCTTTGAAGATTCTGGGGGAACTCAAGAAATGTTGGAGACGAGTTTGCGCACTCTACTGGGATGGAGCCGATTTTGACACGGAGCTTGGCTTGGATGTAGAAATTCAACCTGGAGGAGTTGCTGGTTCCCGTAACCCAATATTGGACCCAACATTTTGGCAAGCTCCTCCAGAGGGGCCTCCTAGGTTGGATGGCATAATCGAACCCGACTTTGTCGAATCTGAAAGTGCTGCCATTGCAGGAGGCAACGGAACTTTCTTTGCTGATGTTTCCCGCGCTGGTCATCTTGACACTATGTTGTTCGCAAACCAGCCAATGCCCAGATTCGATGAAGGCCTTGATGCACGCCCACTTTCGCCTACCAGCATCATGAGCGAAGATTTTGTGTCTTGTTCCTTTCCATCAAGAGGTCGAGTGGTAGAGGGAGGGCAGCCCTTGGGAGCACATCCGGTTGAGGCGAGTTCGTTTTACGAAAGCACTGGACCATCCATTGCAATCACCCCTAAAGCTCTTACAGGCAAACGTGTGCGTCCGCAACATGCGCACAAAAGGAGCGGCAGCTTTTCAGATTCTTTCAGAGATAACCGACCTATGCAGCAGCCGGTTCAAAAAGTCATCTATAAAAGCACAGAGATCCTTCTGACACTACCATATGCTGGGAGTCTTGTTCGGGGTAACTTGTTTCCGCCAGGACAGCCCTTCGTTGATGTTGTCGCTCCAGCCACGCCAGCAGAAGCTGCACGTGCAACCACATACTTTCCTGTGGTTTCTTCAACCCAGAAGGGTCCTTCAGCAATGTCTGGCCCAGGGATGAAGAAACTTCTTGGAAGTGTTCGCCGAGTTCTAAGCACAAGAAACACCCCAAGTCCAAACTCGTCACCTACACAGGGCAGTTTCCCACACATTCCCCCACTTGGGGTTCGTGGTGCAACTATAAATCGACTACCAGGTACAGCTGTGGTCCCACAGGCTCGCCGCAATAACAACACTCGCTCTCCTATGCGAATCGATCTTCTAGGAGCGGAGGTTGCTGAGGATTTCAAGAGGGCCGTTCGTGAGGACGCTGAAGCCGAAGCTGAAGCCGAAAAACAGGAAGCGGTCGGACATGAGTCTGGTCGTAGCAGTGAATTCGGCCAAGTACACTACACTGAATCGGCACCAGGCGCACCAGAACATTACAATGCACCACTTGATCGATTGTTTGACAGAAGGCAAGTTGCCAGTGGTGTCACGACTGGTAGCAAATCAATCGTCATTATCGATGACACTCTGGACCATGAACTGCCCATGATGAGGGGTGCTCTTAGCCCGTCGTTGGACAATTTCGGAGAAACTTTCATGGGCCCTTCAGGAGGACCAACTCCCCCTTCTACACCCCCCGAGTTGCCGCCGGGAACAGCCCGAAGATCATCCAATCTTTTGGGAAAACATATGAAGAGTCGTACCCTTTCAACTGACGACACTCCTTCGCTTATTATGGATTCAAGACCTTCCGGCGACGATGAACACTCTCCAAACCATCATTTCTCGAGCAGACAATCCATCCAAGGTCGAGTTTTGCCGTACAAAGTGAAGAAGTCAGTCTCACTTCGCCGCTATGCTTCCTATCACAGTGGATTCAATGTTCGCCGAAGCGAACGTAGCTTTGATGCCACCACAATATCTGATAATGATGAGACGGAGGGCTCGACTCATGAGAACACATTGCCCCAACCTCTCAGAATCCTACGTAGAAGACCAGGTGGTGATCTGAGGGCAGTAACAAACATCGAGGATCTTGACGCCCATCCTTTGCGAAGACCAAAGTCAACAGGTTCCATCACTACTTTCACCGAGTCGGTACGAAGCTCATACCTATTGGGTGAATCAAATGGCTATGTTGGTGTCAGGAGTAGCGGAGCCGACCACCCAGGATTTAATTCTGAACGATTCTCACTCGGTGCCCTAGCTGGACCTGCTCCAAAGCGTCCAGTTTCTCTCTTCAGTACCCACTCTTCACAGCCCGTTATGCGGCCATCTTTCGAGAAGGAGGCCAAGTTGCTTGCGCAAATCCCAGATGATGAACATGATGACGGAGGCGTGGAATCTGCATTGTTGAAATTGGAAGGTAAATATGAAAGGCGACAATCAGATTTGTCACAAGCCCGGGGAGTCCGCCCAATCAATTTTGCTGGACAT
Source organism: Tetracladium marchalianum (assembly GCA_037074945.1). NCBI lineage: Eukaryota > Fungi > Ascomycota > Leotiomycetes > Helotiales > Tetracladium > Tetracladium marchalianum. The sequence continues at coordinate 16,817 of JBAMDN010000918.1, forward strand.
GGAAACAGTTTTGGCATAGTCCCCCACGAGATGAGCACCTTGACGATGGAAGAGGTTGATGAAGAAGAAAAACACAGGCACCGCCACGAACACATTGTCACTAAGCCAACTACAGTAGCGACATATCGACCCCAGCAGCAAGCTTTCGACGCATTGAAGCCCACCGTATACCAACCCCGTGGCATGCAACCTCAGCCAATTGTCGAGAAGCATCAATCTGTCGAATCTTATAATTCTATTCCACTCCTCGACAGAGGCTTGACTGATGACGAGAAAGAAACTCCTCACCAAAACGACTGGACTGAACGATCAGTTCTTCGCGAGCCAAGCAAGGAACGACCAGACCATGATGTTCCAACATCTCATCCTTCCCATCCAAATTCTTTCGACTTTATTGATGAGACCGAAAGCATGAGAAGGGTCGCCCAGACAATGGGGGACAAGGAAAGCATCAACCAATCATTCTTGGACGACGAGAGCTACAACAGCGATCTTTCATCGGAGATGTCTCTTGAGGTCATCTCAAAGGAGGAATACACGGGTCATGAATCTTTTGCAACGAGTACCGTTCCACCAACTCGCGCTGGTACCTTCAAGGAGCAGCCACTTCAACCGCATCATTATGCTACGTCACCAACACTCACCTTGTCTCAAGCATTGAACTTGTCGCCCAGACCAACATACAACGCCCAGTTCCATGGCCTTCATACCTCACCTGAGCGTCAGTTACCTCCTTCGCCAGAAACCACTCCTACTGGGCTTGGACCAACTGGAGGATTATTGGGAATTGACAGAGGAACAATGCCTTCGGTTGATCCACTCCGATCCAATGGCATCGTCGAGCCATCCCGCAAGACATCAGTCCATCTTCCATTCATTTTGGCGTTTGACTCGCAGATCCTTGCTCAACAATTTACTCTGATTGAAAAGGATGCTTTAAATGAGATCGACTGGAAAGACTTGATTGAAATGCGATGGAAAGACCGTGGAAACACAGAATCGCGTTCGTGGGTGGAGTTTCTTCGAACGTCAGAACCCCACGGTGTGGAGGTTGTCATTGCACGCTTCAACCTAATGGTCAAATGGGCGGTCTCGGAGTGTGTCTTGACTTTCGACCTCAATGAGCGAGTCCGATGCATCATGAAGTTGATCCACATTGCTGCACAATGTCGCAAATATCGCAACTTCGCTACCATGACCCAACTTACGGTTGCTCTGACATCCAAGGATGTGAGCCGCTTGACAAATACTTGGAGCCATGTTCCAGAGGCTGAATTGCAAACTCTCCGAGACCTGGAGGCTCTCGTAACACCAACCAGCAATTTCTACAGCTTAAGAGCAGAGATGGAAGGCTCAGGTGCAGAGTCAGGTTGCATTCCTTTTGTTGGTATTTACACTCATGATCTCCTCGTCAACTCGGAACGTCCAAGCCAAATCGCCAGTACTCCTACCACCGAACCACTCACCAACTTCGAAAGATGCCGAACCGATGCCACCATTGTCAAGAATCTTCTTAGATTATTGGAGGCCAGTCAGCTTTATAGATTCCTTCCTATTGAGGGTGTGACCGAAAGATGCCTCTGGATGGCAGCTCTTAGCGACGAAGAGATCGCACGATATGGCAATCTTATTCAGGAATGATCATCTCACAACATCTTGGACAAGGATCGTTGTAGCAATCAAATATCGAATATTCCCCAATTCTAGGGGTCCAAATGATGCCTCTGGCGCAACTTCCGAGGATGCATCTTTTCAACAAACGAACTGTAACAACCTTTTTTACTTCACAACATCTATTCAACATCCGAGCCTTTGCCTCTACTTTCATCGCTCGGATTGTTCTTGTGTCTGTCTTGTCAGAACACTCGATAATGGCCTTATGGCTTCCTGTTCACCGTTTTGACTACGAATAACGAATTTCCTTTTTCCTCTTCTCGGAGAGGGGTTTATTTTATGTTGAAGAGGGGAAGATGGCGAAGAAGGGAGAAGATGCCCATACCCCGAAAGGTTGGCAGTCACTGGCCTTTCGCCTCTTTCGGTTTTCTTTTACTTTCTGAATTTAGATGTGGTGGAGCGTGTTTTGATTTGCGAGCTGCGTGGGACAGAGGAAGAAAGAAATGGATGGTGTCAATGGATGGGTAATTGTAAAGATTCGATATTGCATTTGCATTTGCCAAGATGGCATGGCGGCATGGTATACCCCCCCAGTTGTATGTATTTGTGGAGATGGAGCTGGTAGTGATAGCGAGATGAAGAATTAAAAGAACAATATTCACAAATCAATACACTCTTCGGTTTTCTTATCTGCGTGAAGACACCTACCTCAAACAGCTTTAGCCCCTTTCAAAAATGCTCACACATGTTAAAATACTGTAACGAGTACTCCTTAGAGATTGACGTTCATCTCATATATTTCAAGAAACGCCTCTTCCACCGATTCTGAGACAGGGAGAGAGGAGAGGCTTGAGGGAGGCTGGGTTGTGGTTGTGGTTGGGGCTAATCACGTTCCATCCCTCCTGCTCGCTCGCTCGTTTGGGAGAGCGATGATCACGTCGGCTTGTCTCACATCCGATATCAATCACACTTTGACCACACCTTTCTCAACTCATCAACAAACATTGTCGTTACTGCAAAATAATTCAATCCTGATTGTGATTTGAGTTTTTGGGTTTTATAGAGAGAAAAAGATACTATCAGGTAGAGTGATTGTCAGTTTGAATTAGATTGAGGTGAATTGATGGCTAGCTGATTTGTAACGTAGATCCGGGGAACAGAGGAAGTGAGATATCAATCATCATCACCACCCCTATTGAAATCATCGCCGGGACGAAAGCTCTCTCTCTCTCTATCTCTTTTACTATCCTCAATCAAGGCCTCTATCTGTCACAAATTACCCAACCACATACTTCCTATATCTTGCATTACACATCTCACGCCTCCCCCTCTCTCTCTATATATCAAAAACCAAACTTCACGATCACCATCAACCTCAAAATGTCTACGTCACAACCACAAATAACCCTCCGCCTCCCCTCCAAATTCATCCCCACAACCCTCGCAAACCCCATCCCACCACCACCCATCCCCTTCCTCCTGCGCACCTGGACGGTAACACACTCCACCCTTCCCATGTGGCGCACCGCAAAGAACGTACGGATAACATACACACCCCTCCCATCTCTCACATCCGCATCCATATCACCTCAGATCCCAAGATTAGGCGATCTAGTTGAGAATGAACCGACGTCTAAGACGTGGATGCCACAGATGAAAAGGATTGAGGGTGTTGACACGGCGGTGTTGGCGAAAGATGGGAGTGGTGATGTGGTGGGGTGGAAGTGGAGTGGGAAGGGAGTGTTATTGAAGATGAGTGGGGGGAGTTATTGGGAGGTTTTGGGGTGGGGTGAGGTTGGGGGAGAGAGGTGGGTGGTTACGTGGTTTAGTAAGACGTTGTTTACGCCTGAAGGGGTGGATGTTTATTCGGATAGGAAGGAAGGGATGAGTCCGGGGTTGTTTGGGGAGATTGAGAAGGCGTTGAAGGGATTGAGTGGGGAGGGGTGTGCGATTGGGAAGTTGTGTGGGAGGGACTTGAGGGGGGTGGTTGTTGATGATGCTTGAGTTTTGGTCAGTTTGAGTATGGGGGATGAAGGGGTGAGGGAGGGGAGGGTGAATGGTGCCCGGTAGTAATTGAACTGGGTATGGGAGTAATGGGAACGGACGGACCTTGAGGTTTGTATTGAGATTGAGAGTTTGAATTCGGAAGATTATATTTGGTATACTCGCTAAATAGCATTAACCGCTTCGCCGGCGAAGTTTATGCCTGTGTCTCCTATCTCTATCATCGTCATCTCTTTCCCTTTCCCTTTCCCGACCATGTTCACTCCGTCTCGAGTGTTTATGTCTGCGTCTTCTGTCCCTATCCTCTTCCCTACTCCTTCTATGCCTATTTTCCCTATCCTTCTCCCAATCATCATCAAGTCTAAATCCCTCTAAATCATTCCCGCTATCATTATCATTCCTTTCATCACGCCTCCTCTTCCTCCTCCTACTTTCCCTCTCTCTTTCTTTATCAGCAAACTCCAGCTCCCTAATCTCCCTCTCCTTCTCCTCCCTCCACATCCTCCGCTCCTTCTCCACCTCTCTTACGCGTCTCGCACCACTCTTCATCATCGCCAACGGATCATTCTCCACCACTCTCTTCATCTCCCTCTCCCTTCTCCTCGGATCTTCATTCCCCCACACATCTTTCCCCACAATCTCTTTCTCCATCTCCTCATCATTGTCCATCGTCCGCCCAAGCGGTCCAGCAGTATCATACCATCCTTTCTCGCCCACAGCCTTTTTGAAACCCGCTGCGTTATCAAAGCGCAAAGTATATTGATCTTCATATTCCTTCTTCTTGCGCGCGAGTTCAGCTTCGGCTTCGGAGTTCTTTTCTATGGTTTTTGGTGTTTTGGTAGAGGGGGTGGGGAATAGTGAGATGTGACCCCTTGCGTCAGTAATAGGTGCGTTTTGACTTTCGGTTTTGTGGAGGACTATTTGTTTCTCATTGTTATGTTCGGTCTGGGTGGATTGCGCAATGCGCATCTCGAAATCGGTGTCGTTTTCTCCTGGTCGTTTGCGCCGCTTTTTGTCCCTACCCCCTTCTCGTGCTCGGTCTCTTTCTGCTCCATCTTGGTTGATTTCTCGAGATCGCTTCTGGGATTGGGATCGTGGGGAGGGAGGAGCGTCTTCGATCGCGAGAGGTGGAGGAATCTCACCACGCAAGATCTGGAGTCGACGTGCGGCTTCGAGATCGTCAAGACGTTGATCTTCAGCTTCTTCGGCGAGTTTGGCAGCGGCTTCGTCCTGCCGGACTTTGGCGATGTTGGCGGTGTTGTAGACGTTCCATGATTTTTTGCCTAAGAGATGGCTGTTTCACCCCCAAGAACAGAGTAATTGTTAGCAGGCTGGAGACTTGCAAAATAAATTGGATTGACAGGGACAGATGTGAGCAAGTGGAATAGATGAAGTAATGGACATAACATACAGAGGCATAATGGGCACTTTGATTCCCAAATCTGCAACTTGCAGAAAGAAATCTATGTCAAGGTCAAGGTCGAGGCTGAGAGCAGAATGATGAGGCTGCAGAGTCGATGCTGTGGGGTTCGGTGATGTTGACAAGGCGAAACCAATGGAGATGGCGTGTCCCTGCGCTCCGTCGTCTCCACTAACTCCAGACGCTGAGCTCAGACCGGCCAGAGACAACAAGCGCAACACAACTGGAACAGCCCATCGTGGAAACCTCATCTTGTTGACTGTACAGTTATTGTTGTAGTTGTTGACAGCATCTCTCAATATTCAATACATTTTCACAACCCTTCAAGAGAAGGACAAACGAGAAAGAGGCAGATACGAAGGTCCGAAGTACACGGCGACGAGCGACCAGCGAGCGAGCTTTATTGAACTGGGAAGGAAGGACAACTGTTCTTTAGCAGGCGTTGACTCAGAGAAAACAACATAAATCGAATCGATACGCACAGATCTACTACATTCACATCTACGAAGGAGGCTTGTTAGCTTGGGAACTAGAAGGAAGCTTAGAGAAGGAGATCTGTTCTTTGGATACACTGGGAGTCATCTCGAGTACGCGGCCACTTGGATTCAAGACGCGCCAGTAGGAACTTTATCACCAAGTACGTCAATTTCTAGCAGAGCAGGAAAAGAGGTATATCTGTTCATCCGCCTAGTGGGTGAATGAGATCAGAGAAGCAAATAGTGCTGTAGAGAGCTTAGCGGGGTCATTTTCTAGCCTTCTTGACGAGGCTGCCTATTTCTTTATATACTAACATTTGTATTCAAGTAAATCAACAACCCAAGACGAAGTTTAAAAGTACAACAAGGGTTGAACCTCCCAATCGAACATCAACACATTTCTCGTTTAATCTTGTACCTTACACAACTTCAACATGAACATCCGTGACAACCTTTTCGGCGCAGGTCCGCGAGGAGGAAGGAGGGAAGATCCAAATGCAAGACTACAGCAACCAGCTTCTCGTGAGCCTCCAAGGCAAGGTTATGGAGCACCTCAACAGTCTCCGGGTTACGGTGCTCCTCAATCTCCGGGCTATGGTCAACAACCTCCACCACGACAATCAGTTCCATCGCAAGGTCAACGGCCTCCAGTCGGTCGCTCTCAAGGTGTGGGCCGACTACAGCTCCAGATTGCAAAGGTCGAGGACAAAAACATTGCCAATCGGTTGATTTTTGGAAATGTGTAAGTTCTCATTTCCTTCTATACTGGCTTGAGACTAACCCTCCGTTCAGATCCGCTGTCTCTCCCCAAGACTTCCCTCCCAGCCGAGATGGTACAGATCTCTACATCCTCCTCAATGGCAGATATGTTGTTTCTGCCAGACCAACACAAGGTTTTCCTCCAGGATGCATCAGTCTACACGACAAGCAAAGGACGTGGTCTGGTATCACAATGATGGACACCATCAATGCCGAGCTCTACGATCCTTTCGAGGGCGGCCGGAACGCAAAAGCATACTTGGGAAGTCTTGATCTAGAAATTGGATTCGCATCTAAGAACAAGTCAACCGATGAACCTTACGACCAAGATGCTCTTGCCGATGCATTCACAAAGATGTATGCCGATCAAATTTTCGCACCTGGCCAAAAGATCCTCATGGATCTCAGAAACATTCCCCTAGAGTTAACAGTCAGGACTGTTGAATTGTCTGACATGAGCATGGAGAAAAACTCTGCCACTGGTGTCACGGAAACGCACCCAGAATGTAGAGGTATTCTCTTGTCCAATACGAATATCAACTTCTCGAAGTCTGCCGACTCGCCCATCAAGCTCAAAGGTTCTACAAAGCGTCCTGCGGCCAACTCGATCATTGCACCAAACTTCAAATTTGAAGATATGGGTATTGGTGGATTGGATACTGAATTTGGAGCCATCTTCAGACGAGCGTTCGCCTCGCGTATCTTCCCCCCTGGGCTTGTGGAGAAGATGGGTATTCAGCACGTCAAGGGCATTCTGCTTTACGGCCCTCCTGGTACCGGAAAGACGTTGATTGCTCGTCAAATTGGTCAAATGTTGAACTCTCGCCCACCTAAGATCATCAACGGTCCCGAAGTCCTGAACAAGTTCGTTGGACAATCTGAAGAGAACATCCGAAAGCTTTTTGCCGAGGCTGAAAAGGAGTATAAAGAGAAGGGAGATGAGAGCGAGCTTCATATCATCATCTTCGATGAGTTGGACGCTGTCTGCAAACAAAGAGGAAGTGGTGCTGGTGGCGGCACTGGTGTTGGTGACAGTGTTGTCAATCAATTGCTCTCTAAGCTTGATGGTGTTGAGCAGCTCAACAATATTCTTCTCATCGGAATGACTAATCGAAAGGATATGATTGATGACGCCCTTCTTCGTCCTGGACGTTTGGAAGTTCACATGGAGATCTCCCTCCCTGATGAGAACGGTCGTGTGCAGATCTTGAAGATTCATACCAAGAAGCTTCTCACGAACGGCGTCTTGGAGGATGATGTTGATGTGGTCGAGCTTGGCCACCTCACCAGAAATTTCTCTGGTGCTGAGATTGGTGGTCTGGTCAAGTCGGCGTCTTCTTTTGCTTTTAATCGCCATGTCAAGGTCGGTACTGTCGCTGGTATTAGTGACGATATCGAGAACATGAAGGTCAATCGTTCCGACTTTTTGAATGCTCTCGAAGAAGTCAAGCCCGCTTTCGGTGTTTCTGAAGAAGAGCTTGAGACCGCTATCCAAGAGGGAATCGTTCATTTCAGTCCATATGTCC
>JBAMDN010000919.1:0-62651 GCA_037074945.1 Tetracladium marchalianum
AGAGCCCTCCTTGTTGTGCAGCACAATCGGCTTGCTGCCACTAACTCCGCTTCCCCATAGTACCGCAATCAATTCCTTCCAAAAGATATCAGAATCGTCGGATATGCCCGAACGAAGATGGACCATGAGGAGTACCTCAAGCGGGTCAAGTCCTACATCAAGACTCCAACAAAGGATATGGAACAGCAGTTGGAGGAATTCTGCTCCATCTGCACATACGTTTCGGGCCAGTATGACAAGGACGAGTCGTTCATTGCGCTCCGAGAGCATGTCGAAGACTTAGAGAAAGGACGAAAAGAACAAAACAGAGTCTTCTACATGGCTCTTCCTCCCAGTGTGTTCACAACGGTGTCCCAGCACCTGAAGAAGAACTGCTACCCAACCACCGGTATTGCAAGAATTATCGTGCGTTCAATATCCTCTGGCTCTTTAACTTGCAGGCTAATTTTTCCAGGTCGAGAAACCATTCGGAAAGGATCTTGCAAGCTCTCGCGAATTGCAGAAGGCTCTGGAGCCAAACTGGAAGGAGGACGAGATTTTCCGTATCGATCACTACTTGGGCAAGGAGATGGTCAAGAATATTTTGATCTTGAGATTCGGAAACGAATTTTTTGGAGCAACTTGGAACCGAAACCACATCGACAACGTTCAGATCTCGTTCAAGGAGCCTTTTGGAACCGAGGGTCGTGGTGGCTACTTCGACGAATTTGGAATTATTCGTGATGTCATGCAAAACCATCTTCTTCAAGTTTTGACTCTTCTCGCTATGGAGAGACCAATCTCTTTCTCGGCAGAGGATGTCCGTGACGAGAAGGTTCGTGTGTTGAGAGGAATCCCAGCCATCGAGCCAAAGAACGTCATCATTGGTCAATACGGCAAGTCTTTGGACGGAAACAAGCCATCATACAAGGAGGATGATACTGTGCCAAAGGATTCGAGGTGTCCAACCTTCTGCGCCATGGTGGCATATATCAAGAACGAGAGGTGGGACGGTGTTCCCTTCATCCTGAAGGCTGGTAAGGCTCTCAACGAACAGAAGACCGAGATCCGCATTCAATTCAAGGATGTGACCTCTGGTATCTTCAAGGACATTCCTCGAAATGAGCTTGTTATGCGCATTCAACCAAACGAAAGTGTGTACATCAAGATGAACTCCAAGCTTCCTGGTCTCAGCATGCAAACCGTCGTTACCGAGCTCGACCTGACCTACCGAAGACGATTCTCTGATCTCAAGATCCCAGAGGCCTACGAATCCCTTATTCTAGATGCTCTCAAGGGTGATCACTCTAACTTTGTCCGTGATGATGAATTGGATGCAAGCTGGAGAGTCTTCTCTCCTCTTCTCCATTATCTTGATGATAACAAGGAGATAATTCCAATGGAGTACCCATACGGTATGCTGCCCTTCCACGGGATTAGAAACATGCTAACAATTTAATAGGCTCTCGTGGACCAGCTGTGCTTGACGACTTCACCTCCTCGTACGGTTACAAGTTCAGCGATGCAGCTGGTTATCAATGGCCAACCACTGCTACCCAGCCACCAAATAAGCTGTAAGTGACGCGAGATGTCATGGAGATGGGATAGATTAGAAAAAATGGATGTCATGAAATGTTCCTGTACAGGTGATCAATGATCCTTTCAGGACAGTCAGGTCCAGCAACTGCGAACCTCATCTTGTCATTTTCCTTCTGTATCCGGGGGGACTGGTTCGCTGGTGCTTCTGCTGGAGTTGTCTTTGTGAAATTACGAGGAATTTTTTTCTTGGCCTCATTTATGTTGGAGGAGTTATGAAAAATGGTCTTCTTATTGATGTTAGTACATAATAAAAAAGATATCAACTACAAGTGTGTTTGTCCAATATGACCGGGTGTTTTTCATCTACTTCTCTGTTTGGGTTTTGTGATTGTTCTTGAAAAAAGAATTGATGCGTGGGACGGGCTTTTTGGAGACGAGCTCATAGATGTCCAAGCACTTTCCGCATACGTAACATGGCAAATTTTAAGCCTCTTTCCAGTGAAGGATACCATCGGTCTTTTCTGTTGATACTCATCTCTACCAAGCAAATAGTCGGGGATCTGTCCCGATCTCGGACGCCCCCAGTGTGGGTATGCCGGATCTCCAGGCCCAGAGCCCAATGAAGAGCTTGAACTCCCCGATGCATATTAGACCGTCATTTTCTATCTGCTTTAAGTAAACGCTCTTGAAGCTCTTCCATTGACTCCAACCCTCTCACATTTCCATGGACTTTTTGAACATAAATGAGAATTTCCTTTTCAATGACCCTTACATTTTCAACCCAGCTCAGCGATATACGCCAAAGCCCCCACCTTTGACGGATAAATCTCTGAGAGCTTCACGTCTTGGCAATCTGAAGGTGGGATAAAGATTTCTTGTATCAAGAAACTTTCTTTCTGGGAATATCCGCGGATCTGAGGTGAGGCTGATATAGCCTTCGCTATGCAATCACCCGGCGGAAAAGCCAATGGCTTGGAAGATGTGTCGGTAGCCGAAAAGGGGCTCGCTTCTTCACCAGCACAACCGCAGCAATCACAACAACAAAAACAACCACATGGCACGGAGCCAATCCTCATCCAAGCCCCCATCATCACCAATCCGGACTCGGCCCTACCCGTACCCGAAAAAATCACAACAACGACCTCACACACCCGACAAATCTCAGATAACCCAACCGCCACCTCCACCTCCCTCCCATCTCAACTCATCACCTTCATAACCCGCAAATCCGGCACCGGCAAACCTCTCGATGTCGAAGAACCCCCCGACGGTGGCATCCAAGCCTGGACCGTCGTCCTCCTCTGCCATCTCATCGGTTTCCACGCCTGGGGCTTCCTCAACGCTTTCGGCGTCTTACAATCCTACTACGTAATTTCCCTCTCTCGCTCCCCCTCCGACATATCATGGATTGGTTCCCTCCAAGCATTCTTCATGTTTTTCCTCTCTTTCATCTCAGGTCGTTTGATGGACGCGGGATACTTCCATCAACTCTTTTTCGTAGGAAGTACGCTTCAAATCCTCGGTTTCTTCTTCGCTAGTATAGCGAGTACATACTGGCAAGTTCTTCTATGTCATAGTCTCTGCATTGGTCTTGGCGGTGGTATACACTTTATCCCTTCCATCTCCCTCGTCGCCACATATTTCCGTAGGAAACGCGCGCCGGCTCTTGCGCTCGTCGTGTGTGGTAATTCAGCTGGGGGACTGTTCTACGCGGCTGTCTTGCAGAATGCGCTTCCTGCCGTGGGGTATGCGTGGACGATGCGGATTTGTGGGTTTATCATGTTGGTGACGCTGGTGCCGGCGAATTGGTTGTTGAAGCCCAGGAGGATTAAGAGGAGTACGGGCCCGTTGGTAGAGTGGAGCGCATTTGTCGAACCGGCGTATGGGATGTTTACGTTGGGGATGTTTATGAGTATGGTGGGGATGTGGATTCCTGTTTTTTATGTAAGTTACCTCTCATTCTATCCCATCCTCGCCTATCCATCCCCAAACCAAACCAAACCAGATCAAATTTGCTATTTCTATCAAAATATTATTTGGTCAAGAGGAAGAAAGAATAAAAAGCTAACTGAAGTGTGAAAAGCTCGGCTCCTTCGGCCGCGACATAATCCACCTCTCCCCCAAAGACTCGGCCAACCTCCTCCTGATAATCAACGGCGTCGGTCTCGCCGGCCGCTTAGTCCCCGCAGCCCTCTCCCCCATCTACGGCCCCATCAATCTAATCGTCATCCTCACCCTCTCCAGCGCCATCATCCTCTTCACCTGGCTCTCCGTGCACACGCAACGCTCCGCCATCATCTTCGACATCTTCTACGGCATGTTTATGTCAGCGGCGCAGGGGATGTTACCGCCCTCCTTGGGAAGCATGACGCATGATTTGAGTAAGATGGGTGTAAGGTTGGGTATGGTTTTCAGTGTGTTGGGATTCTCGTTGTTGATTGGGAATCCGTTTGCTGGGTGGTTGATTCAGAGGATGGATGGACAGTATGTTTATGCGCAGGTTTATGCGGGCGGGACGATGTTGGTGGGTGCGTTGTTTTTGGCTGTGGCAAGGTATCATGTTACGGGTCTGAAGGTGTTTGTGAAGGTTTGACTGGGGTGTGATTGGAGAAGTGGGAGAGGCGTGTTGGATTTGGTGTATTGCGAAATCTGGTGTTTGATAGAAAGGCTTTGGAGTTTGGACATGTTGATCAATGAGCATGGTAGGATATCGGGTATTGCTATAGTTGCCTTGTGTTACAGGGCCAAATGATTGGACATATTTGAACAAGATAATTTTGAATAATAGATGTGTGAAGCTATGCTTGGATTCCACAGCATCATGTGAGCATAAGAGAGTGACATGCCTACCTAGCAAGCAGGTAAGTATTCTAACTCGTTCCCACACGCCTGCCCTTCTTCTCTTATTCTCATTCGCCATCCCGCTATATATATTGTCTAGCAAGGTTAAGAAATTTGTTAAACGAAAACTCACGCTTTCTTCGTGGTCGATTGAGGGAGAGAGCCTTTGCCATCGAAAATTTCTGTTCTGTTGTCGAAATAATGCCTCTTCTTCAGATGACTACATTACTTACCTATCGATGAGTTCCAACCTCGTTGCACATCGTATCTTGAGAGAGCTCTGTTGTACGTATCTATCATAGATCTATGTCGTGAAGTGTTGCCAAACAGTCTTGTCCCAGGAAGTTATGTGGTTGACTATTCTCGATACCACAAGTTTTGGTGTTTCTGTTTCTTACAAGACTTCCTTCCCTCGAATCAGGTCTGTCTCGGAAAGCTGTCCGGATGTTATACGGTGGAAAATAGGGTAAGTTGATCTTTGGCGTCAACTGTTTGATGGGGGAAACTATGCAACAGGGCAGTTTAAGTTGCCGCAAGAAGCCAGGTGTGTCTTTGAAATGAAGGAATGATATGGGAAGGCTTCTGTCATTCTTCAACCATCCTTCTCTGCCTGGAATCTTTCTCAGGTTTGTATCAACCACTGGATTGGAAGGGGTGCAAGCAATTTCGAGGACGCTTACTCGGCACCACTACTTTGAACGATATTGAAACGAATACTTCCTTTAAGTCTTACTTCTGTTTGAAAGCTCATTGGGATCTGCACGACGAGGATACAAATCATAAAATGTGAAATAGAAAGCGGTCCAGAGCCTGAGGATACCCGTAAAGAGTCGATACGAATTTTGCTGATCTGAAAACGAGAGTGTGTACGAGTCTTTACAGTATCAGAATGAGACCGTCTTTCCTTTCCTCATATTGGTCCAAAAATGGATTTCGCATGGTGAAACTCAATCTGGCTACATTATCTGTTTTTGTGAATTAGAATTATTTTGACACAACTTTGACTTACCTCCTAGGTTCTGCACATCGATGCAGGTCCCATGTTTCTAAGCAATATGAGAAAGTGTCAGAGGTGCATTACGGACTTAGCGTTGTCTGACAGAATGCACAACGCCTTAAAAGCAGCCACTAGCACGAGGGTTTGGTTCGAGTCTCAATGTGAGACGACGTGCTGCTTTCCCTCGATTGAAAATTGGTAATTCCACTTCGGAGATTTTCTGTTTGGCCAATGTAAGTTCCTCTCTAGTCACGGAAAAGGACTGCACTATTCTCCCCATTCAGCACTAGCCAGGAAGCCTTTCCACAGTAGAAGGGAAGCATCGGCACCGAGAATTTGAACGCTCGAATTTGTTTGGTAACGACTGCGTTAACACTCGAGAGAGGTATGTTGCGCAGGATAAAACGATACGTTGCCGTACCTTGTCCGGCAGTTAGCGGGAGAACAAATATGACCACGTTCAACGGCCAGTAACACACCGGTAGATCCAAATTTCCACTGTGAAAAAAAGGACTTGGACAAGTAACCTGGCAAAGTGGGTGGAGAAACAAATTCACCCATCTTACTTGTCCGGAGCGCGAGATAGGAATGCGATTTTGTCCTTTCAAATTTGGTATGCATGCCATGCGCCCTCGGTTGTCTTTCTTCGGCCCTTCTAGGGCGTCTGCAGCTTCGTGTGCATGTTTATCCTTCGTTCTTTCATGCGGCCTACTCGACTGCAGGAGAAATGTTCGTGGCACGATAAGGAAAACAGAGAACCCAGAGAGAGAGAGCTAGGAATTCCTGGATATCCGCGAGTCTTGCTTGAGGCGAGGTTCAGGTTGGATAGAAATTAGCGGATTCTCAAATGCGAGGTATTGAGACAAGGACTGAAGAAGCTCTTGCTTTTTTGAGCAATGCCGAAACTCTAATCCTTTTTGTTTTGAGCGTTGGTCAGCTTCGGCATCAATGTTTTATTTTGTTTCTTGTACCTGCTTGAGGTCAGTCTTAGAATACATATTTGCAGCGCATGTTCGGAGGACACTTTCCGTAAGCTTCAGCAGATGCAGATGAAGCCACTGCAATACAGACAGCCCAATGCAAAGAAGACGTCCAACTTGATTTGTTTTGTGTAATGATAGATCGGTCCTCACACCACCTTGTAACTGTTGCGATCCAATTTGCTGCTTGCTCCTGAAGATTGCAAGATGGAAGTAGATTCTCCGACGGAGGCGAACAAGTTGTTCCGAAGAAAACGAGAAACGAGAAAGTTGAAACAGAAAGGGCAGGCGACACCATCCGAATTACAGTACTTCGTGTGTGAAACTTTGAATCTTTCACCACTACGATGAAAGAAGAAATAACCCCGACCAAGTAGGCCACACTACACCATGTATCAAAACAAATGCTTTGCCGAGAATAGCCTCAATCTGCAGGCAACAGCACTCCGTGTGGTAACACTGCAGCGAGTAAGGCTGATATCAGAAGTTCGAAAAGAAAGGGGGGAAGTGTTTCAAAAGCTTCCATCTGATGTTTTCGCGAGACTCGAACTGACATCGTTCGGACTTTGAATCGTCTCCAGAGGATTAATTAAAGGGAGAGATTATGTCGTGCAGTGTGCATACATACGAGCTGCATCCTGTACCGGCTTGATGATGATACGCTCTCGACACCTGTTCAGAAACGCTGCAAACCTTGGTTCTGGTAAGCAAATGCGAGATGCGGTCCTCTTGGAATTGGTTGCCCGATCTGTACATTCCTCTTTGGTCAGCACATTTTGGTGCTCTTTCATTCCAGATTTTGGATGTTGGAAATCCTGGAGTGACGTGGGATAGAAGTGCTATACTTTTGGAGATGCTGTCCTCAGAGGCATCAACAAATAGTGGCGAGGTAGGCGAGAACCGATGAGGATTCTTGGGCACTTTGTACAGGTTCTTTTGCTCCCCCTTTTACCCCTTTTTTAACACGGAAATTAATGACCACGAATTCTTTGACAAACTGCATGGATAGATTGCAACGCTAAGGGACCGAACCGAAATCCGGTGGAGAAGCGATGCTTCTAGCGTCTTGTCGTAAAGTGCTTCTAGAAGCCTTGAAACTAAGAAATCTCCTCCTGCTTATCTTTTGCATCAGATGTGCTTCTCGTTTGCCTGGTGGCCTGTCATGAACAGGCTCGCCGGATTGTAGTAGCACAAGACGTTCCAAGGGGAACACTTCAACAGAACGCTGATATCTACCAGACACTCATTTGCCAGAAATCCGATGATGCAAAGGTCGATCGCTGCCAACAAGAGACACCCAATTGAAACACCCTGAGACGCAATGATGCTGATGATACAGTAGTAAACGGGTGATCCAATCAAAGTATTGGTTTGTGGTTCATCCGCTATTAACAGGAGAGTCTGACCTCGAAGTGAAAAGGTTCGCGTAGCAGAGTAAGGTTCTTCGAATTGCCGGAGCACATAGAGCTGTCGCTGTGGGAGTAGTTGAGATGAAATTGACCGTGGTACAACATGCATGGCGTCCTTAGCTCTTCTGGACTGGATGCAAGGTTTTGATGGGCGACGTAAGGGATTCGGGTCTATTGGTTCTGGCGTAGTCCCGTTGTTTGTAGTGTTGCAATAGTGCTGCAATTTTAATGTTGCAATATCGAAAATAAAAATACGAAATACGAAATACAAAATACAAAGTAGAAAGTAGAAAATAGAAAATAGGAGATGGAGCAAACATGATGGTTGTATAATTTGAGAGCAAGGCGGGCACACACAGCACCGCACAGTCTACATTATGACAGTAGTATTTCACCACGCCGTATATACCGAGTCGACCAACGCAACCTAATCAAAACGCCCCGCAAACAAATCTTGCCGCAGCGGGCGATCCTTAAATCACATTCTGAATCCGATGTCGAAGACAGGGTGCAGCAAATTAGCATTTTAGCAGGAATCCGTCGTAAAACCTCGTGGCTTTTCGAACTTATTATATTGCATGCCAGACCGGCGACGTTTCCCAGCTGCGAGCAATTCAAGCCACCAGCCAAATCGAACGAAGGGCCCAAGCGACTTTTATATCTCTCCACATCCCCATCCAACACTTTCCCCTCCTTCTGAAGATATCCTACTCTGCTCTCCATTTCCCCCTCCAAAACCACCTTTCACCAAGACGCCAACTCAGAGTTTCCCGCCCCCATCCCCGTCCTCCCACCAGGCCTAAAGATAGTCCCGCGATCCTCCCGCAACTGCCCAACCCTAAACCCTACCAGCATTGGTCACTCTGCGACAAGAGGGAGATTCTGTTGGAACAAAAGACCGCACAACACTGGAATACTTTCAACTTCGTTTCTCTACATCTAACACAAAATGGCGGAAAAGCCAGCGGTACTTATCATCGGCGGCTTGGGATATATTGGACGTTTCCTTGCGCTACACATCCAGCAGAACGACCTCGCTTCAGAAGTCCGGATTGTTGACAAAGTCCTCCCTCAGTTGGCCTGGCTCGCACCCGAGTTTGCCGAGGCATGTTCGCAGGACAAGTTTATGCAAGCAGATGCGAGTAGAGAACGTAGGTCTTCCTCTCTTTCTCTCTAAGGAAAACTAGGAAAAGTGCATTGCGCTGCGGAGAGAGAGCCCACTTGCTAACCCTTCCGTCGAGACAGAATCGCTTGCTCGCATATTCGATCGTTCAAACGGGAAACAATGGGATTACGTTTTCAACTGTGGTGGAGAAACGAGATATTCACAAGAGGATGAGGTTTACAAAGCGCGGTCGCTGGCATTGAGTGTCGCGGTCGGAAAGGAGTCGGCAAAGCGAGGTGTCAAGGCGTTCGTGGAATTGAGCACGGGAATGGTGTACAAGCCGGATTCGCAACCGAGCAAAGAGGGAGACAAGTTAAAACCGTGGAGCAAGATCGCAGTATTCAAGCTTCAAGCTGAGGAAGAGTTGGCGAAGATTGAGGGGTGAGTGATCCTTCCCAGAATGAGGGGTTGCAATTGGCATGCATCATATATTGAATCTGCCACGACCATGTCAAAAAAATTCAAGAACACTCTAGCTAACCACAGTCATTACCTGCAGGCTAAATCTCATCATCGTTCGTCTGGCGCATGTTTATGGAGAGTATGCGTCTCAGTTTGTGTCGACAGCTCTGTCCATGGCGCGTGTCTACCAGCATCTCGAAGAAGAGATGAAGTGGCTTTGGACTAAAGATCTGAGAGTAAACACCGTTCATATTTCTGACGTTACTCGAGCCCTTTGGGACATTGTCGACTGGTACGCAGTAAAGAACCAAGTCAACTGGGATGTGAAGACTATGGGCAAGGTCCCAACTTTCAACGTTGTTGATAACGGTCAAACTTCGCAAGGTACCATGGCCGAACTCGTTGCTCAGATTTTCGATATCAAGACTGGCTTCCAGGGTCAACTGATCAGCACGTTTGCTCGGATGAACATGGATAGCGTAGTAGACGACGTGAACGACGAGGTTCTTGGGCCATGGGCAGACTTGCTCGAGGATGCTGGTATCACACGACCTGGGCCACTTACACCATTCATGGAGAAGGAGCTGTTAAAAGACACCGATCTCAGCATGGACGGCAGCAGACTGGAGAATGTTCTTGGGTTCAAATACGAAAAACCTCAGATCACCAAGGAGTTGGTACAAGCGATGATCGACAGTTACACGCGGATTGGATGGTGGCCAGTCAAAAAGTAGATATGCCTACTTTGCATTGACGTTGCGATTTCAGCCTATTCACGATTTCGATCGACGACAACAATTGCCTCAAACGAAGCACTACAATGAGATATCACAAAACTACCTGTACCACCAACGAACGAATTATGAAACGACGAGCTCACCAACGGCATCTTTGTTTTTGAACCTTCAAGCGCACCGTGCAAAATTCCCTTCTTTCAAACAATTGGCATTATTCATCATATCATCCAAGCCGACTTCCTATATAAATCTCTTTCCTTTCCTTCTCCGCATTGCGAAGGAACAACGGAACTACACCACTGTACTCGTATCTACCTACTTACATTGCTCACAACGACAATCTGTTTGCTGCTATACCTTTGCGTCACTATATGTCTATTCATCTCTATGTCTCTTGTAATAGCAGAGAGCCGGACTTTTTCATTTTCATTCTCTTTGATTTTTTTGGCAGTATGAAGCACGATGGATGAGAGAGATGGACATATTTACGCGACGGGTATGATTTTTATGCAAACTTATACATCATATTTAATACAGACAAACTTTCTTTTCGGCGCTTTTAAACATCGGCTTTACTCTTACGCGTGCTTGTGCTTGTGATTGTGCTTTTCTACCGTGCTTGCGCTCCTGGTTTCAAGTTTTTGTTGTGTTCATCAATGACATGAGGTATAGTTCTAGGTTTCGTTTCAACCGACTTCTTTGAAAGCCCACATGGCAACATACCATAGCCAGTGAGCCACAAGTTCCACTGTTCTTAACGTCTGAAAATTATATTTTCCCCTCGTGCAGTAGCACGTCCCAGTTGTACACCTATCCGCATATCAAGTCCGTCACCTGTTCTCCTTCAAAACCCAGAACCAGGGGCAAACGCCCGCCGTCATAAGCTTGACCTGTACCTGCGCACGCTACGCTACCTCGTTGTGCATATCATATTATCTTCAAGAGCCTCCCATCCCCACACCAATATTTTTGAGTTATGATTACTTTTTCTACATGTTTCTCCATCAAAGTCTGTTGTTGGTAGTCTGATAGTCTACTCCAAATAGTCAACATCTCGTTCATTCGCTCGTCCATCCAAACGCTTTTGTTGCCTTTTCTTTTGAGCTTCCCCTCTTTATTAAAGTTTCCTCATGCCTTACTCCTTATGTTCCGTGGGAGCTTGACAGTTTATGTGGGGGTTGGAACATTGTGCTTCAAAGATGGCAAAGTACTCCATTCCGTATGTAGAGTAGTCATAATTCGACAGAGCTGCGGTTAGATCAAATATACGTATCACTTCACTTTATTACCTTGGAATTTCTGTCGCAAGTTGTCGTACAGCTCCACGTACCCAATTGAGTCTCACTTGACACAAGCACATATAAAAGCACTAGTAGACTATCAAGTTTGTTGCATGTCGCAGTCTTCGTCGTGACTGAATAATTTCGACGGTCAATAGAACAGATATCATTCTTACCATAACCTCACTTCCCTTTGCCATATCTTGGTTCTGTTACACATCGTATAAAGTACTATACTTGATCCGATTTGCTTAAATTTACGCTAGCAAAAGCACTAGTGACAACTCCCGTTTTGTTGCACGCGCTTTTAAACATCGTATGATTTCAATAATGCCAAGATCAAGTAACGACATAACCTCACTTCATGACCTCAGACTGTTGTTGCAAATTCCACTGCTCAATATACCCGATTAAACATCGCTTATCATATAAGCTAGCAAAAGCGCTAGCAATGCCTTGATCTTGCTGTGCAACGTAGATCTTGGCATAATTCAATTAATGATACACCAACACAATCATAACGGCATAAGTTATCTTGAAAGGTACCTACCTAGCGTATGTAATTATTGAGAGTTCCGAGTCAAAACTCACGTTGAAAACGAGTTTAATATCATACCATCCTCATTCTCTACCTCCCCATCCCTCTCCTACTATCATTTCATATCGCATTCATCCACACCGAAATTAGTATTCCCCACCCTTCTCCCATTTCCTCCGTTGGGCAAAAAACAACCGCTAACTTGAAAACAAAAGGGTATAATTCTTCCTTGACCGTCTCTCTCTTTATGCTCTTCAAGTTCTTCCCTCCTCGCTCATTGCGTTTGCAAATGACTACCACCATCATCACTACCATGAACAACATCCTCAAATACGAATAAAGATCTCCCCTTCTATCTACCTAGTCCAAACGAGACCAGATTTCGCCGACAACCGCGAAGAAGATCGTCAATCGCAGAGGGTAGTGCTGTAAACCGGTGCACAGCGCAGGTTACCACCAATTCCGGGCCCAGAAATGATGCCCAATTGTAAAACGAGATCGCTGAATCGCTAAACTGAAAAAAGGCAAGACGATAAATTCTCGTGCGCCTGAGAGTCTAGTGTCTAGATATCATGTCCTAGAAAATCCGATAATCTCGAGGATTTGAAAATTTTGCATAGCTTTTTGGTTTGTATCTTCTTGGGCGTTCGTCGTGTTCTGTTTGAATGAACCGCACGCAATTCTTCTTTCACCTCAAAAGCTTCGTGCCACACTTTAAACACGACGCTGCCTCTCTCCACGTCTGCCTCTTCTTTCCCGATCGCAAATCCATGGTCTGTACTAGGACGTCATCCACAACTTCAACCAGCTTTGCCGTAAACTTGCCTGCATAGGGCTTCTTGAGCGGTTTTTTCTTGGAGGCGCTGCCATTGGTAGTAGATAGGTCTTCAACCAGGCGTTTGTTCGTTGCTAAGAGCGCGGAGTGAAGTAGACATTCCTTGTGCAACCATAGTTCACAATCTTTGTTGTCGCAGATGAACATTTGCTTTTCCGGGTCGGGGTTGAAGTGGCCGCGACATATGCAATGTTCTCTGATTTTCTAAGTTAGAAGATTTTCATTAGCTTTGGGTACTCTCTTGACAGTTGTTGAAGAGTGTGGGACTTGAATACTCACAGATAGTTCCTGCGTTTGCCGACAGAATGTCTGCCTCCAATACAACTTTGTCATAATCATGTCATTCTCCTCGAGATAATGCGACGCATCGACCTTGCCCGCAAATGAAAGCACATCCAAAACCTCCATGTAATTCGAGGCGACCAGCTCAAACTTGCCATGGTATGATTGCGCGCCTGGTTCCCGTTTGCCCTTTAATCCGGGCAGTTCTTCTGGCCAGTACATCCATGCTACTAGTGCGTATACATTTTGTGCGTTCTTGGCTCGGACTTGTAGTATCCTCGCGACCCAGAACTCATGGTAATTGGGTTTGCTCGTGTCGGTCACTTTGGTGGTTTCGCTGCGCACGTAGACGATGGTGTCGTTTTTGTAGACATCTCCTTGAACTGTGATTTCCCACAAAATTAGCATCGTTCGATCTATTGCTACATACAATTGATCTAGATATTAAAGATAGTATAGCTACCTCTGAGGTGTACTTACTTATGAAATTATTATATTTCTTCATAGCACTCCACTCGGCCGCAGGTAAGACTGTATAATGTTGATTCAACTCTCCCTCGTTCGCAGCACCCTTTGCCTTGAACGGACTCTCCTGCCACTTGGCCGTCTTCTCCCACTCTTCATTTAGCGCCAGCTTATCCTTCCGTAGCTTCATTTTGCTCTCTGGTGTCATTGCAGGGTAAACGACTGAGAAGACGACCTTTTCGCCATTGTTCACTTCGGCTGGTGTTTCGGAGCGCGAGAGAGGCGTGCCAGGCTTGAACTGGGGTTGTTCGTGATCGCGGTCAAGACTCTGAGAGGATTTCGATCGTTTATTTGGGTTGTGTGTCTGGCCTGGAGAGGGATTGTCTTCTCCGTGAGAGCGTTTGTGCGTCATGGTCGGTCGATCTGCGGGTTGTCCTCTCACTACAGTGAGTTCTTGAAGTAGCTGGCTAATCTTCTTGTGGTAGAACGTTTTAGTTTAAGACTCCTGATAACAAGTAGCGACGATCGTCGTCGTTGACAAGAGGTTTGTTCTTGTGGTCGTTTGCTTAGTCTGTTGTGAGGTGTTGGTTTGCCGTTGTGGGTCGGCGCGTTGTTGTTGTTGTCGCAGAGAGGTATGTTACTGACGTAAAGAACGCGTCTGCCAGTTTGAAAGTGAAGTTGAAGCGACTGGATGACTTGTTGCACCAGGATTTATCGTGGGAGTAAGTGGAATTGAAGAATTGCTGTGAAGTTTGTCGTGCAGTTAAAGTGCTAATCGTAGCCATGTACGAACAGACCCCTGCTCCACCATAGCTCCAAGGTGGGGAGGGGGGGATCATGAGATTGATTTGGTATACTGGATCGGTAGATGGGTTTTTTGCACAGAATGAGAGTCTGAATATTGATGTCTTCTGCAATTTTCAGGCAATAGGGCTGAGCCATCATTCTCAATCATTTATAATCTCAAATGGAAAGCATTAATATGATACGTGGTGAATCTCACGTGAGTCTAGCTGTGAGTATTTAGACTTTGGAGTTTTCTCTGTGGACCACGAGAACTTTTAACCTTCGCCAAAAACATCTC
The DNA here is from genome assembly GCA_037074945.1 of Tetracladium marchalianum. Lineage (NCBI taxonomy): Eukaryota > Fungi > Ascomycota > Leotiomycetes > Helotiales > Tetracladium > Tetracladium marchalianum. Next base: position 14,534 of record JBAMDN010000919.1, read on the forward strand.
CGTAGAATGAGTTGCAATGCAATTATATTGTTCTCTCCTCCATTATCTCAATATCACACCCCGGATCTATCAGGTCGGTATAGATTGCAGCTCCAGCGAGCGAGTATAAAGCATAAAAATGGTGGTATCAAGAAATCCAGCACAAAAACTCCGCAAGTCCAAGTCCTTTCCATCCATCTCTCTCCATGCCCCACGACACCAAACAATTCCCCTTTCCCTTCCTTTCCCTTCCATCCTTCCACTCCGAACTTTGAAAGCGAAAATGCTGCTACATCACCTGCACTAGTCACGCCGCTGCCGTCGCAGGTTTCTTGGACGAGGAGAAGATAGCCAAAATGGCCCTGACTCTAAGAGGAAGTTGCAGTCTCAGCGTTCTCATCCTTATGCTCGGCCTTCTTCTTAAACAACTTATTCTTGAGCTTATCCGCCAGTCCCTCGGTCTTCTTCTTCTCTTCGGGGACGTGATGAACGTTTCCCCCGCCGCCGCGACCGAAGTGTTGATTGCGATCCTCCATGCTGGGACGGAGCGCTGCATCGGGGATGGCCTCGGCGTCTTTGCGCTGGGTTGGAGCTAGGCCTGGGGACCCGATGTTGCCTGCTCCTCCGCGACCGCCTGAGTAGGCTCCGTCGCCGTGGGGTCCTTCGACGCCAGTGCGGGTGATCTCGCCGTCGACATATCTGTGGGGGAGAGGGAGAGGGTTAGTTGTTATGTTGCCGTTTCTCTTTTGTGCTTTTGGGTTGCAAAATTGCCTATATGATGAAACTACGTACTTGGTGTCATCAGGACCGATATTTCCACGTCCTAGAGGACTTATCAGTATGTGTTCCCAAGCTTAGCATGGATATGAAGCGATACATACCTCCACGACCGTGGCTTGTAATCTCACCACTGGGTCTTGGAACCTCGGACATTATAGTATATATTTATTCTCAGAAGAAGAATGATAGGAAGAAGAAAGACAGCGTAGATAGGCGCGGGGTCCTTGATTTGAGGGATATCGCTGCAGTTATAGTCAGACTAGGATCTAGCTTTCAGAACGACGAGTGTGCAACAACAAAGGAGAAGCAGGCGGCTTGCAGAGCCCACTACTGACTGATATAGATGTATGGATGGACAAGGCGCCAGCGAAAAAGCCATCGCATCACATCATTTGGGCAGAGAGGAAAAGAGGCTTGCCGCTTGCTTGGCCGTTCAAAATCTCTCCAACCTGGACGGACGGGACAGGATAGGACAGCCCATGACAGTCGAAAGGAAGAGAGAGCCTGCTTTGCTCGCTCGCAGGAGGCCGATAGGGAGGGGTGTGTGAGGCACCATTGGTACAACACCCCTCCACTGACCAGTTTTGGGAGAGAATGTGATGTATTCGTTCGTACGTACCTTGGTTATGAATTTTTCTTCCCAGTCGTCTTGTATGATCCGGGGTGCGAGAATGATATGATGAAGGAGGCTGGAGAAAATTGGAGACGTGGGAGGTGATATAAAAAGCAAAGAAAGAGAGAGAGAGAGACAGAGGAAGAGAGTAGGCAGGTGACGAACAATTAACCACGGGATTGACTCGTTTTTCTCCCCTCCCTGTCTTCTAAAACCCTTCTCGAATAGGTACAAGCTCCAAGACCAGAAATATATCCCCATCCGGACCCGATGAAACCCTGATTCCCTTGCCTTGCAACCCTTTGCAACAACAACTCTAAATGCTGATCCAACACGTCCGCCCATCATGACGCCATACTCAAAGCATGTCACCAGCGAGGTCGGCCAGGCACTGACTGTGCATTTGTGCAAGCAAGTGACATTTTTCGCAACATGATGATGTGGTGGTGGTGGTGGTGGGGTGATAAACTGGTGTCCCTTCGCCATGTCATGACAAGTAAAGATAAGCAATTATCATCACAACAAACCTTAACCTCTTATCTCGCCTATCAAGATGGAGGGTCCCGGTGCAATCCAATCCAGCCCAGCAATTCCAACCAACCAACCAACATCAAATTTGATGTGACCTTTAGTCACACGTGCTACAGCTACAGGTTTGTCGGATGTTAAAAGGAAGCTTTTGTTGCAAGTCGCATCTTTCAAGGGTATTAAATTATGGTGTAAAAGCTTTATCAATTTTAAAGTGATCTGATACTGGGGAGATACGGGGAGATGTTGGGGGAAGGAACGGAAGTGGCTCCGCGGATGGATGCCTCGGTTAGCCAAGTTCTGTTTGTTTACGAGATGTGAACACAACACGGCGACCAGGTACGATGTGAATTAATTCAGAAGGGAAGAAAGGAAAGCAGCGGCATGGACATGTGAGTGCCCAGAGCATTGAAAAAAAAAGGTGACCCTGGATATTTCAAAAGCGGCTGACTGACGCACATGTCGAGTCGTCACAATGCTGACTTCGGAAATAATTTCTCGTCTTGACATCTCGGCACGATCAAGATCCCATTCGAACTTCACAGTCCCGAGACTTTGACTTGCTACCAATTCGAGTTGGGTAATGGGAGAGATATTCACGGTATTCGTTACTATACTACAAAAAGGGAAATTGGCAAAAGCATTGGCTGCTTTCATCACCTCATACCAGTAAAGTTGCTGATATGGTATCCGCGGCCCTATCACCACCTCACCAGCCTCCTCTGTACAAAATCCAAATAGCATGCAAGCGATCACATCAATTGTGTCTCTACTTCTTCTCTGCGGGAGGAGCACCTCCGGTGGTTGGCAAGCCCATGAAGATCTTGAAGTAATCATAGGTCATCCCTGTTTTCAAAGTCAGTATATCTTCAATTTCCCCAGCAGATGGGTTTCACTCACATTGTAGACCGGTCAACGTTCCAATCATGATAATTCTGACGGGAAGACCGTTCCAGAGACCGCCAAATCCAATTTCCTTGTAGATTCGTCCAACAGCAGCACCGAACCCTTCACCGGCCTGTCTGTTTGCGTTGAGTTTTGAGACCTGTCACAATCAATCATTGTTCTTTCTCAAAGTCCTTGACTGGAAGAGACATACCATAACATCAGCAGGATGGCTGACAATAGCACAGAGAATACCAGCAAGATAACCACCAGTGAAAGAGACACCAGTCTGAGCAGCTTTGCTATAATCGGACTTGGAACCAGGGAGACGGTCGTAAATCATTTCAACAATTGTTTCGAAAGAGGCGAACTTCATCATAGTATAAGGAATTTGACGGCCCCAGAGAGGGTACAATCCCTTGTAGAGACCACCGAAACCTTCCTTGGCAGTGATCGTGTTGATACCGCTCAAAGTGCCGCTGGCGAATGGAGGAATGGAGGTTTGCATGCGAACCTTGACGGCTTCGAATGGGCAGAGAGCGATATCAGCAATGAATTCAGCAGAGGCAGAAGCAGTCAAGTAGACGGCAGTCTTGTACTTGGCAGCATTTTCAGGGCCAACAATGTCGCCATAGAACTTCTTGAAGTACTCATATCCCCCGTACTTGAAAGCTCCTTGGGCGGAGTATCCAAAGAAAGTTGGTGACCATCCGGTGTATATACCACGGAAACCTTCGGCGCGAGCAATCTTTCCCCAAGCCTGAAAGTTACCGGTATACAACTTAGAATCGACTTGACGACGACATTTGACTAGATCGAGGGGAGTGACTGCGGTATGTGTGAGACCCTATTGAGAATCAGCATACCATCTAAAATTGCACTTCTCCCAAGGACTCCGTACACAAGCAAGCAAACCTCCAAAAGTACAGGCTGCGTAATATTTGGCGCTGTACAATTCAATTTGACCGGTCTTTGCCTGAGCCTTTGCGCTGGCCTTCTCAAACTCCTTTGTAGCCTCGGCGCTTAGCTTGTTCGCCTTGTCTTTCACATCATCGATGGTGGACCAAGTGGTGTACAAATCGGTACGAGCTTGGAGAGGGGATCGCTTCTCAGCAATTGTATTCGAGTCGTAGCTGGGAGCAGCTTGACGACGGCCTGCGGGATGGAAGACACTGTGGAGTGTCTCGTGGTTGGGAAAGAGGGAACGCATCTTGGATTCTGCGGATGGTAGAGTCAATACATGAGGGGTTGAATAAGAAGACTTGCCCGAAATTCAAACTTCAACCCTTTGAAAGATGGGAGGAATTGAAGGCTCTTTTTCGGACAATCGGAATCACTCGGATCCGACAATTGCAATGTCTGAAACACTTGTGGACTCGGTGTGTTCGATCAATACGAATATGGCTCATACAGGAATCCTTCGTCTTGATCTTAAAGCCAGCTTATCTCCGGACGTCAGGTATGAAGCAGTTCTTCACTTACAATGTAATAGTTGACCTTGTCCTGTCGAGAGAAGATGGATTACAGGTAGCGAGAGAGATGTCTGTCTGACATTCACACACAATCAATAAATTTGTCCTTGAAAAAGCCGAAGAAAGTTGGATGGTTGGAGAAAGGAAATGGGGTGGGTGGTGAGCTTGAGCTTGGACTGGCTTACTGGCTTATTAGTGACGTATGACAGCCTTGCCAGTGCTTGTTAGGAGCCTCAATTCCGCGACCATCTCGCCGACTGAAGGCGAAGCATTGAAATGAAGATATATTTATTTCAGAATGAATTAATCGACAATAGGAAATTTAATGAAGACAACCCCACTTGTCTATCAAATGTAAACGAAGTAAAGGTTTTGAAGATGACCAAGAGCGTACCTACTCAATCATTGGACCAATCACGGCCTTCATTTTCAAGAGCATCAAAATTTCAAAACCCCGCCATGCCATGTAACTACCGCCGAACATAATCACCTCACATTCCTGCCCATTCACCTGTCTGCGACAAGTACCAACCAATTTTCGAGTACAAATAATACTCAACCATCATGACATCAATAGACAACTCTATACCCGTCGGCACCACCGACGTAGCTGGCAAAATGGCGGAAATAGTCTCCCCTTCTCAGACACCCCAAGTCTCAAAATACGCGAATCGTTATAGAGGAGTGAGCTTCTCCCCCCTCTGCTTCCGTTTTACTCTCCATTTTGTTTTCCAAGCTAATCAGTCCTCCCGAAGGCCACAGTAGAAGACCTCGACCCTCCCGCCGCCCTCTCCATCAACCCCTCTGACCCCATCTCCCAAGCCCTCCTCGTAGCTTTCGAGCGCGAATACACACATCTCACAGTCATCACGCCCGATACCCGTGCTCTCCTAGGCTACCTCTCCATTCCCCACCTGCGCATTCTCCTCGATACCGGCAAAGTCAGCGAAACAGACCAAGTCAGCAAAGCCATGATCAAGTTTAGGCGGAAGGGAAGAGTGTATCAAGTTATCACTATGGAAACGCCGCTAGAGGAGCTAGAGATGTTTTTTAATGGCGGTGTGGAGGGTGGTTCGAAGCAGGAATTTGCAGTGGTGACGGATGAGAGGAGGAGGTTTGTGTTGGGTGTTGCGACGAGGGTTGATTTGGAGGAGTTTGCGAGGAGGAGACCTGCTTAGGAGGGAGGGAGGGAGGGTATGCGGAGGCATGAAATGGATGACCGAAAATAAAGGAAAAACTTTTGTTGGAGTTTTGGTGCATGGAATTGAGCATAATACGTAGCATTGCATGAAGGAATGAAAAGGGATGAGATATCATATCGGAATATATTGGCACTTGGGTGTGACTTTGAGCTCAGTATATTGCGAGAAGCTACGTGAGCGGTCTTACAGTCATTAAAGGCAGGAGGCCTTCTTCATTTCGGAACTACGAGACTGTTTTCAAATCAAGATGTGAATGTGTTGTGGATGTGAGCATTCCAGCCTTTGCATGGTCTGATGGTCACCAAATTAGTCTCAAGTTTAGTTATTTCTCAATGACAAAGACTTTGACTAATGGTCCTCACGCTTTATGAAAAGACGCTTCATCTTTTATCGATGATCTCTAAGCTCACATGCCTCAAATAGTAGTACGATAGCTCGAAATGTGATAGTCAACTTAATGAGAATAAAAGCTACCGATAGCAACATAGCCTCCACCCCGCCTCTGCCAAAAGAATATCCACAGCATCTGTTCAAAAATTCAATTATCTCATCATAGACTACAAGGTATTTCAACATGATCTAAGCACAATACAAAAGGCCTACAAAGCTTTCTACCAAATCCACTCCAAATAGGACTACGAATCATTTGCAACAACCACATATCCTATGACCTTCCAAAAATGATGTGAGTTTTATCTCCTATTTACTATGTTATTATATTGCTAGCGGCTGCTAGCGTCTAGTTCGACGTGCAACAGAAATTTGGGAATGTCGGAGACTACATGGAGGTAAAGTGAAGTGAAATGATGCCGGAAAGGTAGAGCTCGAGAAACTACGAGCTTGATGATAGCACTCCCACAGTTTACCATTGACTTACGTGACTTGTCATACTTGCCATACTACACATCCTATGCAGGTATTTTTTCCTTCGTTGAGAATACTACTAGATTCGTTTTACTTAGCAAAGTGTTTCATAATCAACTGAAAGCAAGTCTCGAGGACTTGACACTTCTTCCCAAGCAAAAAGAAACTAGTCAAATCATCTGGAATTTGTGTATCTCCTCTACCTTTCTACTCCCCATACCATTCTCACTCACACATCACCTCTTCATCGAGTTAATCATCTCCTGATGCGTCGCCTTATCCCTATTCGCTTCCGACAAACTAGCAATACTCCTCAAATCACCCACCACATCCTTCGCCTTTCCGAAATAAACCTCCTGCAGCAGATTCCTCATCTTGAGCTCCATATCCTCGACCAACTTTCCAATGTTGGCAATGTGCGAGGTGTCGTCGTCGACGGGGAGGTCACTCTCAATTTGCCGCGTCATATTACCACTAAGATCCATCTCACCGAGGGCCTCGCTGTCGGTGGAGAGGTGAAGAATCACGGTGCTGGTGAGTTTGTAGTGGGCTGTGCGTGCACGGTCGACGGCTTCGAAGACGTGGATTGAGTCCCATGTTCCTTCGCTTTTGCCGGATGGTGTTGCGACTATTTCAAATATCAATCAGCATCTATCTATAAATTCGAACTGCCTAATATTCCCACCCCCTGACACATTCTCCATTCCCTAGTCCATAGATCCAATCCAAGCATTCTGTAACTTAGATGTAATAAATCAATAAATCAATAAAAAGAACATACCTTTCTTCAACAAAACTACCCCCGCAAACCCATCATCCAAATTCCAAAAATAAACACTTGACACCCCGCCCTCATAATACAACTCCCTATAAACATCAAACGCCTCATTGGCACGAATCTCCATCTTTCTCACGCGCTCACTCGGCACCGCGCCCTCGCCAGCACCCTCATTATTTCCCTGGTCATCCACACCCCCGGCACCACCTGTTCCTCGGGGCGTCTCAAACTCTCCAGACCATGGCGAGCGGTAGCTGTCTCCGTCGCGATTGTAGTCGCAGAGGAGGTAGTCGCGACCGGTTTTACTGCAGCGGGAGATAGTGAGGGGTTGGTCGACGGAGGAAAGGAGGTCTTCTGTGAGGGATGGGACCAGGGAGATGAGGGAGTTGAGGTGGTCGGTTGTGTGTTTTGGGTCGAGGCGGCGGAGGAGATCGCTGGTTGGTGATAGGTTAGTGATTTGAAGAATTGAAGAAGCTGGTGACTATGAAGGACTTACAGCGCGCTATCGAATTGATCAACTTCTGCCATTTTGGTGGTGGGTTGGTGAACTGAGAAGGTTATGGAGGTCGTTAGAGGGGTGGACCGTTTGAGGTGGGGTGTGGGGATGATGTGTTAGCTTATGATCGGCGAGATATTTGGACAGCCCCGGCTAAGGACATGATAATAACAGCGAAAAGAAAGGCAGATCAATCAATCTGAGAAAACTTCACTCTTCAGGAGTAGATCCTATTCTTGACTCAATATGTCCAAAGTATATGTATTTGCGTCATAAAAAATTAGATGTGTATGGATGCTAGGATATATCGAACACCAAACGGCCAGTATGAGGCCAAACCAATGCTGACCATAGCAGAAAAGCCAAACTCCTATCCTCAAATGCATGGCTACCTCCCAATGATATGTACTGTACACTAGTGAAGGAGCAAATCAATCAAAGTGATTTCACCTTCGAGTACTCGACAGAATCGCCTGGTTTCTATAGACCACCAACCCACTCTTTACGAGCAGGCATTTTAGCTCTTCTGTCCCGGCTATCTGGGCTGTCCAGCTCAAATGCCCACTCCTCAGCACCAGGCACGCTCGGATGATCTTTCACATATTCGGTTCTGAGTGCGATAGCCTCTGTCTCCCACTCCTTTATCCTGGCAGTGAATGTTGACACTGCAGTCGCATACTCTGTCTTCTCAAACTCAGTTCTGTCAAGATATGGTTTCTTTTCCTCCTCGGAGGCATCATTCCACATCTTTGTCACCATCTTCTTCACTTCATTTGACACCGGCTTACCTTTGCCAGGTCTTCTTCCTTCCTCACAGCGACGTTTGGCTTCCTCCCACTTCTCTTTGCTGTAAATTCTGTAAGGGTTCGCATGATTATTTACAGGACGCATAGGTCGTTCGCCAATCTTACCAGCAATGAAGCTGTAGATCTCATGATCATATGCCTCAAGTCGAGCTTGCTTTGGATCAACATCTCTGAGATCTGGAATTGCTTCTGCCTTCCGCTTTGCACCTGAGTCTTTGGGTGGTATGAGCGGCACGGGGATATTGATCGGTCCGATCATAGTCTCAAGCACCTCAGATGCCACCCGTAAACCTGAAATGTAGGCGCCATGAACAGTAGCTGGATGTGTACCACAAGTGTGTTCACCAGCAAAGAAAAGATTGCCGATGGGACGAGCCATATCCTCGTAATCGTGTGGGCGGAAGTCTGGACCTGTATAAGAGTAGCTACCTGAAGCAAATTTGTCACTTCCCCAGCGTGTGACAAGAGCTTCGACTGGTTGAGTTACTTTGTTGCCAAATACACTCTTGAGAACACTTGTAGCTTCCTCAACAAGGTCCTTGTCGGGGGTTTTCTCTGTTTGAAATGCTGCCTCTCCAGCCATCAGAGCGAGCAAGGTGGGAACACCAGAGGTATTGGTGACATTGAACCATTGAAAGAATCGGCCTCGCTGTGGGAAGTATTCAGATTGTTCAAGGCTGAAACGATTGGTGGGTGTGCGGAGTGTGCCAAAAATGTCTCGACTTGGATCCCAGAAAGCCTCTTTGTAGACGAGAACAACCTTGTTGAGAATGCCGAAACCAATCCGAGATATCGGACCTGACTTCCATTCAGGGAGAGCAGGTTCGAAGAGGTTTGCCTTGTTTTCAGTCTGCTTCAGAACTCCTAATGGAATTGTTGAGACGACATAATCAGCTTCGAATGTTTCGCCATTTTCACACACAATCTTCGATGGGCTAGTATTGTCAGGGCTGTACACAATCTTCTTCACGTTACTCTTTCTCCGCACATTGAGAGGCTGAGGACAATTCAAGAGCCCTCTTGGAACCTGCTGATAGCCGCCGGTGACCATCGTATGCTTGCCTTCCCACTCGTTACCGGCATCTAAATCCCAACCCCCGAGACTGAGTCGATTGCAAGTGATGGCATTGCTGTACTCCAAATTTGCGACATGCCAGTTGATTAACCGCAGATCGAGTGGTGTGAAGTCGACGATCCTTGTGTACTGGCGGATGGCTTCATCGAACACCGACCCTAATGTGGCATATTTCGTTCTTACGGCGTTCTCCAAATCGAGATCACTCTCGATGCCTACGCCTGGTCGCAAGAGCCAGCCAATCTCTTTTGCCTTGAATGCTGCCGTGTGCGCAGCAGGTATTCCGGGCTCGAGATGCGCTCGTCCAGTCAATCTATCTGAGGACACTGGGATTAATTGTAACTCTGCAGAAGGTGACTTTCTTGGCGGCTGTGGTGCTTGAGGTGGCAGCTCCTCTTCGTCCCGTATGCTCCGATGTCCATCACCACTGATATCGCGTCCGGAGTCAAGACAGTCTTTATCTCCATCGACTGGTGTGGGCAAAGGAATCTTGAACTTGTATTCGCTCACACGATCGAGGATGTAGTTGAAGAGCTGTTCAGCGTACTGATCTCGATTATTGTCTACTGCTTTGCCTGTCGAGTCATAGATGGTTGTTTCTGCTTTCAATGCATGGTATGGCAGCGCCAGTTGCCCCCGAAGAATGATGTTCAAAGGATTCCCACGATCAAAACCAGTGATGATCATACCACCCATCTCCGCCGTATGCCGACTTCCGTAGCTGAGGGTAGGATAAGAAGGCTTCGAATTAAGAGCTCGTGAATAAACCCTTCCGCCTACACGGTCTCTGCCTTCTAGGACAATGACCTGTGGAGGATCTTCTCCCATCTCTCGGAAACGATCGGAAAAGTGTGTGCATAAGCCTTCAAGTTGTCTCGCAGCACCTAAACCAGCCATGCCAGCACCGATCACAGCAATAGTCTTTCGCTTCCGCTTCAAGGTTTTTTGTTTCTTGACTTCTCGCTTTGATTCTTGCTGTTCCAAACAACCGTAATTGATGTATCCACGTCGAACCAGCCACTCATGACAGACCCGGGCAACATCAAACCAGCGGGAATCTTTCGCACAGCCAATCGCTTCATCTCTCGTCACGCCAATTTGAGGATTCCTTGTCCACAATCTCAAGATGCCATTTCGTATGTTGAGGTAAGTCGTCACTTGAGGATGACTGATGTGCTCCCGCAACATTGTGTATTCTTCGGCATGCAGACTATATGGATTGAGACGTGATGACTCTGCTGCGGTAATACATTGTCTAGCATACTCGGAAAGAGGAATATCGGTCGGTATGGAAACCTTGGGTCGGATGTCATATTTCTCTCGCTTCCCCACAGCTTGTGTAGTCTCCGTCGATATCGAATCGAAACCCGTCGGAGAGGTCCTCTTACTCGATATTGATGACAGAGCGGATGATGCGTCGTCCAAATCTGTTGTCATTGACGAGGCCAAGGAAGCGCGGACGCTTTCGGGTATGAGACGTGGATTGTTATCCGACGTAAATTTGGCAGGTCGTTGCATTCTGCATAATTTCAATCAGTTTGCGTTCGATTATATCTCAGAATGAGGTATTGAGATTAATTCAACCATGAATTCAAGTACGAAATTGAGTTGGCGTTATCGCATAAGTAGTTGAGTACTGACCTCTTTTCGTTTAATATGATCTCGTCTCCAGTTGTTCCGAGGTGGTCCAGTTTTGAGTATTGATCAGCCGATGTTTGAACAACAATAGTGTGAGAACCATCTTCAGTGAAATCCATCGAATTGTCAAATTGATAACTGGGAGAGGTCGCCGTGGAGGCCTCCCGGGGTCGGGAACTATCAAATATTGATAGGGTTGAATCCAACTCTTGCATCCCCATTAAATTGAGGTCATCATGTTGTGACATTGGAGTTTCCATCGTCGTCGTCATTTTTCAAGGTCTTGAGTCGTGTGGACGATTATGGAACGATCCAATATGTGACTGTGAGATGTCGTGGGGTCGGCCTGGCTGGAGTTCCGTACAAGAACCCCCTTCCAGATTCTATCTTGATATCCCTCGTCCACAACCCAACCACCGACGTATCATCGAATTGCGCAAATGCCTAGACTCCGATGGCCTAGTTATGAGCCTCATTAGCGACCTTTCAACCGACATGATACTGATATGTATCACCACGTGGAAACCGCTCACCTCTGGCAATTCACTACTCCTCAGATATATGTACACTCCACTCCCGCTCTTATCCCACTTCACTGTGTATATCGCTTTCTATTCAGATCTCTCTGGGAGGATTCGCGAAACGAGAGGAGTATGTTGAGAGTGTCGGGTCGTATGATGTGAATATAGAGGACTTCTCAAATCTGACCAAATCGAGCGAAGAATGCCCAAGTGGAACATCACGTGTAGTGCCGAGAAATGCTTCTTTAGACCACCTGCTTCATCTAAAGCCGATCGATATTGAGTTGATGCTCAAATTGCCAAATATTTCACCCGTCTCTGTTGTAATTCTTGACAATAAATGTAAACGGAAATTTTCATGGTAGTATTGTCATTATCATTAAAGTATTTGGTAGACTACAATGACCGTAGCTTTGCCAGAACTATCTATGAGGGTGGTGCTTGAGCCACCTTTCCGCCAAGCTGACTCGGCTGAATTGCCACGCCCATTATCTTATTCCCACTTATGATCGATGTTGTGCAGATGATGATTTGTTTTCGAGCTGAGGATATGTTAGTATAAGAGCGACAAGGTGGGTAACGGACTAACTAACCTTCTTCTTGCTTCGCGATGAATCGCAGAGCTGCAACTTCAGTGAACGTGATGCCGCCCAAGAATACAACGAATACAATTTTCTTCTCTCCACTTCCAGTGAGCAAAGCTCGTGCTTTGACTGCTTTGTCTTCGCCTGTTTGTAGCTCATCAAATGTTTGGCCTCTCGCATGTTTCACTATCTCGTCGAATCCACGCCAACCCTGTGAAGCCCCTCCGCCTGTCACACCCGCAGTAGTCGCATTTCCTCCTCGAGTTATTGAAGTGATGTACTGTTTCTGCAATATACATTGAACGAGGCGTACAGAGAGTGGAGCATAACCACTATACACGTATGCGATATCATTCGGATCGTGTTCATTTACTTCGTCGACGATGAGACGCAAGGCTTTGCGCAAGTAGGTATAGTTCGTCTTCGCTCCAGTATTGGAGCCCGCTCCACCCAAAGGAATCATCATTGCCGTCGGCGAAGCTCGGGACAGAAGAAGTTGGAGTTTCTCGAGAGCATCTAGAGTAAGGATGTGCTGATACCCATATGCTTGAAGGATCATTTTCTTGAAGACCTCTAATTCGCGAGGTTTGATTCCGCCTGCAATGATCGATTCCAGACATAGAGCTCGCAGAACTTCTGTGAGAGGAGCGTCTCGTGAAATGAGTTCTTCGATAGCGTCATGTTGTGACGATGGATCTGCGCCGGCTGCAAGATTTTGTTGAACCTCAAGCAATCTACTAAATTGATCCGACCGAGTGTGCTTCATGATCTCTTCGGTCAAAGATGTATGGATTTTCAGACTCTGCTGTTCCGCTTGATATCCAGGCAGCTTATTCACAAAATCTCTCAATTCTGCGGTTGTCTTGTTCCCGTGTCTACCATCATAATCAGTCTTGAGCCTCCTCGCCACCTTGTTCAATAGACTGCCAACAATAGCGAAATTCGTGTCTCGTAATTGATCATACAGCTTATCTGATGAATCCAATATGATCTTGCGTTTCTTCGCTGCGGGCGTTGGTGCGCTTCCAACAGTCTTGGAAGCTCCAGGTGCTTGAGGGGCAGCTCCTACAATAGACGAATCGACATCTGCCTGATTGTTCTGAATTCCCACTACCTCGTCGATCAGACCCTCGTAAGTCAATTGTGTCAGGAGGGGTGTGGCGTAATCGACCTCGCGATCAATAACGATCAAACTTTCAATAGTATTACTCGGTGTCATTCCTAGTTTGTTACTCTCGGAAGTATCCTCACCAGCCACAACTTCCTGTCGCATTCGTCCCAACAAGTCCGCAAGTCTTTTTGCATTGTCACCCTTGCCGGTAATTCGTGGGAAAAGACCATGCTTCTGCTGAATGAGCATCAAAGCACGTGCTAATAGATAGGTCGGAGTAGGGTTCTTTCGCAAATATAAGTCCGCAAATGAATCTTCCAATTCGAGAGATAAAATATCCTTTTCGAGGGGAAAAAAGTAGAGAGGAAGCTCTGCAATGCTAGTATCACCCAGGACCCCTGCTTCTTCCAGAATCTTTTCGGAAACCAATGTTCTTCGCGGCACCCAAAATATAGAAAATTCGTGCCCAGTTTGGCTTTCTCGTTGCAACCGTTTTATGTGGTCTGAAATCGTTAACACATGCAAGTGCCACGACAGACAAGGCCGAATCTGCGACTTTCAGGCGAGACAAGTAGGAAATCAGATACTCTACTTAGAGCTACCTTCTGTTTCAAAACCAACAGAAATCTTGTAAGATTATACGAGAGAGATGTTTCATACCAGCAATTGACTGTGACTGCCTTGCAGACTCTCCCCGAGCAATAAAGACAACATTGCGCTGGCTCACATCCGCATTCCCATTCTCCAGGAAGAACACCTTGTCTACTCCATAGTCTTGAAGGGTTGAGAACTTGACGAATAAACCGATTGGCCCTGCCAAACTCTTCTCAAGAACTAGATTCTTCTTTCCTCGGACCTGTGTGCGGCGGTCAGTGGGTGCCTTGCACAGGTCAATCGGAGCTGGTAGTCCTTACTTACGCCCTCAAGTAAGTACAGGAGATCCTTCCGGGCCTTGTCTTTAATCTGGTCGGTGTCGAAGCCAGCATGAGGAGCCATCGTAGGATGAGCTCTGCATGCGGGCAGTAAAGCAAATGGTGGGGAAGAGTTGTGAGTATGAAGCGGACGAAGCTCTCTCAGGCACGGACTGTTCGCAGGCACAGCTTCACAACACAACCAACCCCCGAACTGCCAAGCAAACGTCACCCCCCAAACTCATTCGATTTCCAAAAGTCGGTCCAGCCTTGCTTGCCCGCGCCCGCATCAACTCCCACCCAACCAATGACTCAGAAATTCACGATTATTGTTCGATTAAAAATAACAGCCTCACCCTGCCCACTTTCTCAAGTACGTGAATGAAGACCTTTCAAGCAACGCTCCTTCGATCTGCAAGATCCTCACGAATTTTACGACCTTCAAATTCTAGACTCTTGCAACCCTTGTGGGCAGCTCATTCAAATCGGCGGAATATCTGTGAAACCAATCCTAGGCGGGACGACGACGAAGACAACAACATCATGGGTCCCAAAGGCCTAAAGTATGACTTGAAGGTTCCCAAGGGAACGAAGGATTGTAAGCCCACTGCTTTGCGACTCGAATGCTAGTGCTTGCGCTCACATTGAACAGGGGGTGGATCAGATATGGTGATTCGCGACAAAATCTTCGAGACAATCACTACAGTCTTCAAACGTCACGGAGCAGTCACAATTGATACACCAGTGTTCGAATTGCGCGAGATTCTGACTGGAAAGTACGGAGAGGACAGCAAACTCATTTATGATCTTGCAGATCAAGGTGGTGAACTCTGCTCATTGCGATATGACCTGACAGTCCCATTCGCAAGATGGCTCGCCATGAACCAACACATCACAAGCATCAAGCGCTACCACATTGCGAAAGTCTACCGGAGAGATCAACCGGCTATGCTTAAGGGGCGCATGCGGGAATTTTACCAGTGTGATTTCGATATTGCGGGAACGTACGACTCTATGTTGCCAGATGCGGAAGTGGTACGAATTACCACAGAGATTTTCGAGGGTTTGGGATGGAAGGGACGATACACAATCAAACTCAACCACCGAAAGATTCTGGATGGTATTTTCGTAGTATGTGGAGTGCCAGAAGATAAGACTCGAACCATTTCTTCCGCTGTGGACAAATTGGATAAGTCGCCATGGTCAGAGGTACGGAGGGAGATGGTTGAGGACAAGGGTTTGGCTGAGGAAGTGGCAGATAGGATCGGTGAATGGGTGGTTCACAAGGGCCAGAGAGATCTTTTGGCAAGATTAAAGGCAGACGAGAAGATGATGGCCAACGAAAAGATGAAGAGCGGTTTGGAGGAGATGGAGCTCCTCTTCACATACCTCGAGGCATTCAACGCACTCGAAAACGTCTCTTTCGATTTGAGCTTAGCACGTGGTCTCGACTACTACACTGGTGTCATTTTCGAAGTTGTCACAGAAGGATCAGCACCTTCATCTGCGCCTGCTGCAGCATCTGCTCCAAAATCCTCGAAAAAGGGTAAAAGCGCAGAGGCAGATGAGGATAGATCCTCGGATCCAAGCGTTGGCGTTGGAAGTGTAGCAGCGGGAGGGAGATATGATGGTCTCGTAGGAATGTTCACAGGCAAGAAGCAAATCCCCTGTGTCGGTATCTCCTTTGGAGTGGATAGAATCTTCTCCATCACCAAGGCCCGAATGGAAGCAGATGCCAACGCAGAGCAAGTCCGAAACAGTGAGGTTGATGTGTTTGTCATGGCTCTTGGTGGTAAAGGATTCACCGGTCTTTTGACAGAGAGAATGTCCATCTGCGCTAAATTGTGGGAAGCCGGTATCAAGGTCAGCTACCCTTTCCTTTCTCATATCATTCCAAACTTCTTGCTAACAAAAAAATTATCCTAGGCCGAGTTCCAATACAAAGTAAAACCCAAGTTTCAAACCCAATTCCAAAAAGTCGACGACTCCAAGATCCCCCTCTCCATTATCCTCGGCGAGGACGAAGTCGCCGAAGGCAAGGTCAAGATCAAGGAGAACGGCTTACGATTGGGCCATCCGGAAAAAGAAGGCGTGCTCATTAACCTCGAAGATCTTGTTTTTGAGGTCCGCAAGAGGATTGAGAGGAAGGCGAATCTAGAGGCCAATTTCTTGCAGGCTGATGGATTGAAGGTCGTTGGTGGGATTAAGGGTGATAAGAGTGAGAAGGCTGAGGTGGAGACCGAGGCTGTTGCTGCTGCTGAGACTCCTGCTGTCGAGGAGACTGCTAAGGTTGTGGAGGTCGCGAAAGAGGTTCCGGCTAAGGAGGAGAAGAAGGAGCCTGTTGTTGAGGAAGTGCCTGAAATTTCACCAACTACCGTCGTGGTGGATGAGCCAGCAGTTGCTGCTGAGCCGAAAGCAGAGGTCCCAGTCGCGTCGGAGTCAAAGACTGAGAGTGAAACGGCGAAGCCAAAGGATGAGGAGAAGGTGGTTGAGTCCGCGGACACTCCTAAGTCGTAGTCTTCATGGGTGTTGTGGAAAATCCAGTAGAAAAGAAGCAAGCATTAAATGGCGCAAATAGTAGAAAAAATATGAAAAAGAAAGAAGACTCTTTTGGGACAGTTCTGACCTGTTATCACGCGTGTGTGAACAGATGTATCAAGAGCGCAAGCAAACAGCGGATCCTCCCTCTCACCACAACTTGCCTGGCTCTCTTATCCGCATGGTTCACTCATTCTATCACTACCAAGAAGATTAATCTGCACGCTAGGTATAAATCTATGTAGAATTTCCTCTCACGTTTTTCTCTCATCTTGATGTTAAAAATGCTAGGTAGCCTTGCTGTAGAAATACTCGAGTATCTCATCTACTTGTAGGTACTGTGAAAAAGGAACGCCACGCTCTGAATGCCCACCTCAAATATGCCATATTCCATCCTATTTCCTCTCCGAATGCACGATAGTGTTCGCTTCTCTGGCTGTTGACCTGACGAAAATCCGGAGTTTTTTGTAAGTACCCATCACCGTCATACTGTACCTCTCACTCACGCTCTCACTGTCGCATCCACAATCCTTTCCCTTACCCATTCCTCTCTTTCGATTCCCATGCCACATCCTCTATGCAGCATCCATATTTCCTCCCCCCTCCCCTCCCGATAACTCCCTTTCCTTGCCTTTGCCCCCTGCTCCCTCCCCTTCTCACACCCCCCCTCAAACATCATTATCATGATAATAAAAATCAATATCCCTCGGCCTCTTTCTATTCGTCGCGACAAACTGCGCATCCCCATCCGGCCGTGCATTCACCGTATTACTCGTCAACATACTCTGCAAGCTCATACAGATGCTCTCGACATTTTGAACGGGCGACCAGCCCTGCGAGCCCAGCAGGTCGAGACAGATGATGCCGTTGCTGTAAACGTGTGGGTGCATGGGGATTTTGCGGTCGGGGGAAGTGAGGTGGAGGAAGGTTACTTCTGGGGGTTCTGTGAGGTTAAGGAAGGCGGTTAGTCCTTTAGGCGCGGGGTTTGGGGTTTGAGGTTCGGGAGGGGAGGCTGGGGGGAAGTACCAATTGGATATTGTGGACTGAAAACGAGTTTGAGGCGGTAGGTTTGGTTTTGATATATTGGGTTCGCGTCGAGGACTTGGATGTCGAGAAGCCATTCTTGGAAACCTTCGGCGGACACGAGTGTGATACCTGGTGGGAGGTTGCCGTGGATCTGTTGGCGAATTAGCCAGGTGTGTTTGTTTTGCTTGTGTGCTTTCTTGCAGAATAGAGGGAGGATGGATTCGCGCGTTGGGAAGTACTGCACCTTTTGCAGTTCTTTCCCTAAACGTTTGGTTGCGAAGCCGGACATCGTGGAGATGTTAGTTCTAACAAGGGAGTGTGATTTTGTCGCGGCTAGAAGCGATTATGTGTATGTGGGAGATCAGTTGTACTTTGTGCTAGTCCTCGCCTCAGGTGCACTTAAGAGGCTCTGGTTATCTCGAAAGCCGGGGTCGAGAGTTAGTGGTGACGAAGGAAGTCTGTCGCACAGCTTGTGATAAATGTTGGTCGTGCTTTTAATGGTGGGGCTTATCGATAAACCTCCGTAGCCTGGGGAAGGGAGTGATGAGATGCGGACTGTTTGGTGATTGGAAGGAGAGTAAGATGGATATCGGACCAGCTAATGTACGGAGTCTCCTTCGCTTAGTCCTTTGTTGATCGTAACCGGAGGCTCCGCTGCAACAGAGTTGACTTGATCAACGGTGGAAAGAATACGACGAGGTTGAGGGATGGTTATTCGGGCCGCACGAGGGCATCGAGGGCCAGCACAAGCGTTGGCAGCGTCAAAGCTCTTTGCTCGGTGAGATGGCAGACGGCACAGCTGCGATCAGAATAGAATCATCAAGTGTGGCGCAGGCGTTGGAAACAAGATTAAGAATTGCTTGAATAGCTTATATTGGGGGTTGAAATGTTTGAAATGTTTGAAATGTCTGTTCCTCACGTTCGGGTCCTTTTCGCCTTGTATTGGTCCACTCATCTTCCCATCCCTCCCTTTACCGTGCCACAGTTGTCATTGCTCTCGTCCAAGTGCTGTCGTTGTTTCGACTCCCCATCTACAGTACCTGTCAGCTTCTCCAATACCCCAGCCCTACGCATTTCAGCCCCTCCATTACACTCCACCAGGACTCCTCCGATTTCAGCTTCTTCACTCTACCCCCGAATCACCAGCGGTTACGGCTTCGACGAAAAAAGTTGCGCCCAATATCACGATTTATCTCTTGATCCCCAACAAACACAACGCCCCGGGCTCTCCCTCCGTTCCTCTTTACAATCGGTAGCCACGATGAGTTGTAAGTCGACCCCTCCTTTCCCCGCCATGGCATGAGCGAAATGGCAGGTTGCTGGCATCGTCAACATCAGAACAGCAACTCTCAAATAACACCCAATTCCCATATTTCTCCTAAACTTCCTCCTAATATCTACTCCTCCTGTCCCTTACTTTACTCATTTACTTGCCACAAATGCTCTCGGCAATGGCCACCATTGCTAACTCCACATGCAATCCAGTCTCCAACATGCTCAACAAGCTGCACGGCCAGCCTGATAGCTATGATAAAAAGTAAGATCACCTCTACCATATACAGCACGACCTAGCTAACAAGATAGTAGATCCAAATATCGTTTCGGACGAACTCTCGGTGCTGGCACATACGGTATCGTCCGAGAGGCAGAAAGCCCTCAAGGAAAGGTCGCAGTCAAGATTATCCTCAAGAAGAATGTCAAGGGAAACGAGCAGATGGTCTACGATGAACTCGAGATGCTGCAGCGGATGAAGCACGCCCACATCGTCAAATTTGTGGATTGGTTCGAGTCGAGAGTATGTGCTCTGAAGATAAATAAATAACAGATGGGAGGTCGAGCTAACCTTACTTTCTCTAGGACAAGTACTACATCGTTACACAACTAGCTACAGGAGGAGAACTGTTCGATCGTATTTGTGAGCAGGGAAGATTCACAGAGAAGGATGCCTCGCAAACTATTCGACAAGTTCTCGAGGCTGTGGACTACCTCCATGACAATAACGTTGTGCACCGAGGTATTTTACAACCACCCCAAATTTGAGAATGCCCCTTCCTAAATTTTTGCAGACTTGAAGCCAGAAAATTTACTCTATCTCACAAAAGATCCTTCCTCCGATCTGGTGCTCGCAGATTTCGGTATCGCCAAGATGTTGGATTCCAAGGATGAGGTCCTCACAACCATGGCTGGATCCTTTGGATATGCAGCTCCAGAAGTCATGCTGAAGCGAGGTCACGGAAAGCCAGTCGATATGTGGTCATTGGGTGTCATCACTTACACACTTCTCTGTGGTTACTCTCCATTCCGAAGTGAGAATCTTCAAGATCTCATCGATGAATGTAGTAACGCAAGAGTGGTCTTCCACGAGAGATATTGGAAGGATGTTAGTGAGGATGCCAAGGACTTCATTGGCCATCTTCTACAACCAGATGCGGATGACAGACACACTAGCAAGGTACGATTTTTGGGTTTCCATCTTGAAGATTACCACCTTCACTAACAACCACATAGCAAGCACTCCAGCACGTTTGGCTCAGTGGCCAGACCGCAACCGACCACAACTTGCTACCGGAGATCAAAGCTTACCTTGCCAAAGCTCGTCTACGCCGTGGTATCGAAATCATCAAACTCGCCAACCGTATTGACGCCCTCAAGATGCAAGAAGACGACGAAGGCGAAGCTCCCGGTGACGCAGACGTTCCTTCCAATCCTACCGCTGCAGCAAAAGATGCGCTCTCGGGTGAGAATGCAGGTGAACATCTTGCAGGACCCTCAGAGCCGAAGCCAGAGAAGAAATCGCTCAGTAAGCTTGCGAAGGGTGCCATCTTTAGAGAGGTTGTGTTGGCAAAGGTTAAGGAGTTGAAGGCTGCTGAGGATCATGCAAAGATGGAGGCAGATGTCAAGGAGAAAGCTAAGCGAAGCAGCGTTAGTGGTGGTAGTTCATAAGGTGGTGTGGTGGTAGTAGCAGCTAGAGAAATGGTAGTGGTCTGGTGAGTGGAAAGGCGATACCCGAAGTGGTGGGACTGATTCTCTTCTCTCTCGTTCTTGTTCTTTGTCAACAGTGCGTTGGGTATGGCCATGTGTTTCATGATGGATGAATGGATGGATTAAGGCATGGATTGGTGGATGTTGAATGGAAAGATGGATGAAGTCAGAATTGGAATGGAATGAAAGTATCGAAGTGGCAATGCTCTTTCTTTGTTTCGTGCGCTTACATTGTGTTTGTGAAGTTATGGAAGATTCTCCTTTTCAATGAAGACGAAGTAGGTAGGTAGGTTGATAATTCGAATACCAGGGAGGTAATAATACTAAGATCTTTTACAAAAGAAGAGAGAGAGCTTAAAGTTAGCTTGAAGCCCCCACTCTCTTCTCTACAATATAAAAAAGTGGATGTTGTGGGTGAAAAGTAGATGTATACCTAGGTATCTACATTCACATATGAATTGTCGGGTTAATTGATGGAAATATGATGACGACTGTATGCGATGTGGATCAAATGAAGCGATTGCTAGTGTCGTTGCTAACGCAGATATCAAGCGAGGCTAGGTTGAGTATGTTAAAAGCTGCGATGTGCAACAAAACTTTTTAGATGGGTGTAAGTAAAGCGAGGTGGTGAGCGATAGTCCCCTTGTCGTGTTGTCTGTCGAATTTACTAAATTATTATGACAACGACGGCGACTGCGATATGTAAGAAGTTCAACAGCATGCTAGTCCTTCTGCTAGCTTATATGTTTAAGTGATGCTTAATCGGGTATGTTGAGATTTTGCGGTATGCAACAAAAACTTTGAGGTTGTAGAAGTGAGGGTTGTGGCCGGGAAGAGTTTGTGTTAGTTGCCTTGTGTTTAGATCGATCTTGGCTTATTCAACTTGTGAAGAAACTTTCAAACTACCTACGCTATGCACTTAAAAACAAAAAATTGCTAGTGTATATGAATAGCGAGTCTTATTTAGGTATGTTAGGCTATACGATGTGCAACAAAAGTTTAGGGGGAGTAAAAGTGAAGCAAAGTGAAGTGGGGTGGTATGCAAACCAGAGAGGGATACGATGGACATATCTATGTCTCAACGATTACGACATAGAACTAAATAGTAAGAATATGCTAGATTATATCTAAGCAATGCTTAATCGGGTATTTTGGCTTCTGCGAAGTGCAACAAAAGTTTAGGGGTAGGAAATTGAAGTGCGGGGGGACTTTTTGTTTACATCGACAGCATGTGTTCTTGGAACGTATTTCGGAGAATAGATTGACAATGATGTATATAAAACGTCTCTCTACAGCTGCCAAAAAACGGAAATTGCATTGATATATGAACATTTCTTTCTTTATTCTAATCCAATCTTAGAACCAGGCCATCATTTTCATGACAAGACCTTCGACTTCCACCCACCCTCACGCTCAAAAACTTCACCCACAGCCTTGCCAACATACAAAACATGTTCATCCCTATACCTCCCACCCACAAGTGTCAATCCAATCGGCATGCCAGCCTCACCTTTGAAACCGGGGATATTCAAACATGGCACTTGTAGAATCGTCCACATTGAACAGAATGACTGCACACACATGTTAGCCCAAGACTGGAATCAAATCGAGAGAGAAAATTAAAAACTCACTGCATCACCCGTGCTAGTCGTTCCCACAGGCGCGACATCCGGCACGCTGGGAGTGAACACCGCGTCGTATTTACTCGCAATCTCATCCCAAACGGGACGCAGACGGGCGCAACCGTCGTAGCTCTCGAGCTGTTCGGCGCGAGTGATCTTTTTGGTGTTTTCGACTTGGTCCCAGAAGGGCTGTGAAAGCTTCTCTTTGGCGAGGAGGTAATCTATTTTCTTTAATCAGCTTGTTTTTCCCCTTTCCAACCTCTCATGAACACGCTTGCATTCAGATACCGAGAAAGATAATATGGTATGGTATGGGGGAGAGCGATGATGGAATAGAAGACTCACAACCCAAAAACGACGTCCTCCCCTCCCCGGCAAGTACATTAGCATGCCACCTCTTAATATTCTCAAACTCATCTGGTAACTCAATCTCCTCCACCACCGCACCCTCCCTACTCAAAATCTCCTTCGCACTCTCCCACGCCCCCTTCACACCCTCCTTAGCTTTCGTCTCCCAAACATGCGTTTTCACAAACGCAATTTTCGAGCCTTTCAAGGTGAATAGGGTAGATGAAGGAGGTGGAGTGTCATCAGCGAGTTGGAAGACTGAGGCGAGGAGTTGGAGATCAGCTGCTGAACGAGCGTAGAGTCCGAGTGTGTCACAGGTCATACTGTATTGCGCGAGACCTTCGCGAGAGATGGCGCCCCAGGTTGGTTTGAATGCGTAGATGCCATTGTACGAGCCGGGTCGGATAGTAGACCCTCCTGTCTGAGTGCCGAGGGAGACTGGTACCTGTGCCGTGATAAATAGACGGACTCTACGAACTGAGACGGAAAAGAGAGTGTGGAAATACCTGGAAATCACCAACCGCAGCTCCAGAGCCCGAAGATGAACCGCCAGGCGTTCGGGAAGTATCGTGTGGATTCCTTGACTTGGGACCGATTGTTGTGCTGGCAAATTCCGTGGTTGTGGTTTTACCAAATATCAGAGCGCCGGCTGCGCGGAGTGTGATGATGGGAGCGGCGTCAATGAGACCTGGAACGCTGGATTCGTAGATGGGTGAGTTGTGACATGTTGGCATATCTATATTCCATTCATATTAACATTCCATTTCACACCTCTCAGTTTCTTTCCAAATCTCACAAATTTTGACGAGAGAGAAAAAGACGAGATGGAAATGAGACGGGGGAGAGTGGACAAACAAACCTTTCGTGAGAATCACATCCTTAACTCCAATCGCAATTCCATGTAGAGGTCCTCTCTTCTCCGCAGGAACCTGATCTAGTTTTCTCGCTTCTGAGAGAATGAGATCAGGGTTGAGATATGCCCATGCTTGCACGGCGGCGTCGCGTTCTGAGATGCGCGCGAGGAGGGATTTAGCGTAGTCCTCGACTGTGAGAGTGCCATTTTTGAGCAAAGCGAGGGCTTCGCTTGCTGTGAGGCGATATGACTCTGTCATGATTCTTGTTTTGAGGATGTGTGTGGAGAAGAACTAGGTGGTGTCGGGACTTCCGATGTGAGAATGTGAGTGAGTGAGAAAAAGAAGGAATGCACTTTCTGAAGTTGAAATTGTCTAGTTTATATAAGTGGGAGCAATTTAAAGGTGTGCCTTTCTTTATACACTGCTACCTGATGATGACTCGCAATAGCTGATGTTGCTCCGGTTGGATTACGTTCGAGTACTGCAAAAGTGGGTGAAGATAGTTGTAGGCCAGATTATCGGAAATGCGACGGAGCAGCGAGAGATAAATGAGGTATTCTTACAAAACTTGTGATTATGGCCAAAATTTCTAGGTAATTCAAAAATGGAATGGAATTCATTTCGACTTATCTTTTCACTTCAGAAAGGCGAAGTAATTTGCAGAATTTTGGATGTCGGAGCAGAACCTTGCCAAGACTTGTGGAGGAGCTCCACACATAGGTCCTCGAGATGTGCTTCTCATGCTCATGTGAGAACACATATTTCGAGCGGCAAAGTCCAATGAGATCAAAGCTAATCATCCAACTCCCCGCCAAAATCAACCAGTCGAAGCTTCCTTCCATCTCTAGGGTGAAATTGAGCCACCCCTGATCTCACCAGAAATCTAACTGCAGCCGATTCTCGCTGGAGATCAAAATATGCTCCAGAGCCATTCCCACCTGCCTCAACCAAGCTGTTCAGCAGCTGTTCGGTCAACTCTCGCATTTCAGTTGCCGCAGCTCGTTTCTCATTCCAAGGCTCCTCCGCCCTCTCATTCCTTGCTCCTGGTCTTGGGCCCCAAATCTCGTCAATTCGACGCTGTCTCTTGTCTTCGTTCGGGTTGGCTCTCAACTTTCGTTTCGCTCCCTTTGCACTGAATCCTGCTTCTAACGATTCATCGTCGAGCTCCAAATCTTCGCCCACAACAGGTCCTCCAAGCTCTTCGGCGGCAAGCATGACAGCAAGGTGCTCATCTATGAAATCATTGAAAGCGCCCACTAACTTGCCTGTCTCTACGTCGTAGAATTTTTTCTTTTGGGCGGCTTTCCGGATCATCTCCTTTGCCATCTGCTCTGGTGATCTCTGAATCTGCTCTTTAATGAAATCCTGCAAGATAATGGTCCGCTTCTGTACCGCTGCCTGGATTTTTCTTGAGTCTTCCAGATCTGCCTTTTCCTTCTCTAGTCTTTCGGTCGTAGATTTCAGATCAGCCTCGGTGTTTGCGATACATTCTCGAGTCTCTTTAATACAGAAATCCGTGTTTCGTAGTGCAAGTAAGGCTGGAAGAGGGGAATCGGAGGATGGTAGCCATGGTTCGGCTGGGATGATGGATTCGTAGGCAAGTCTGAGAGCGCTTAGTTGCTCAAGGTGTGCATTTGGGTCCGTGGAAGGTTCAGTCGCAATTGGAGAGGTTGAGGCGCGTAACTAGCTGCATGTCAGACTGAAGCTAGTGTAAACGGGCATTTAATTACTCTTCTTACCTGCTGAAGGAGAGTTTCTTGCTCCCTCACTCGCTTCTGTAGTGCCCTCAAGGTCCTGTCCAAACGCGTCGCGTAAGAAGTCGCACTTTGAGAGTGTTGCAAGCCTTCTTCCATGGCAATCTCTTGCAAACCAATTTATAGGATAGTGATACTATTGCAGTTTTGTACGGGGTTCTATTGCTTGACATTCTCGGGCGCATTGCGACATCTCAGCTTCGCGATCTCACCTTTGGGAGACGCGCAGAGATGCCCCAACCCGCCCCACATCCCGTGACTCGGCTAGCGTGCCAACAAGCTTTCTTTGAAAGCACCACCACTTTTTGGGGCTCAGGCTTGCTTGAAGCACAAGGGAGGTCAAACAACGACATCGAAAACCCCCAAGACCAGCATCCTCAGCATCCAGGAACTCTCTTCTTCTTCCATCTCCATCTTTTACTTTTTGAAGCCCAACAACGCCTCGATTCCCTTGTGCGAATCTAGGGTCTCCTACGAAACACCTTCTTCCCAACACCAGATCCGCCAGCCTTGCTTCACCTTGAGGCTAGATATCGATCGCATCGTCAACCCCTTTGTTTTTTGCCAGCCAAACACTCCCTCTTCCCCCAGCAATCAATTCGCCATTATCGCAGAGTAGCTGTACAAAGTTGGAGAAGGAATAAAGGTTTGGGGATATTGAGCTTTCTCAGACAGTTCGCGTCTTCGTCTACTTCCATCAATTCACCCCGTCCGTCACCTCACTCACTTCATCCATCACCCTCCTCCTTCACCTTCATACTTCGCGCATCAACCTCCTTCTCAGAATATCCTCCCCCTACCACCAACAGTCTCTCCCCCCTCGATCACCACCACCAGCACGTTTTCCTTTCGAAGACCCCCCTGGTGTACATAACGATCAATCAATACTTTGTTCTCGACCTCCTTCTTCCTGACCAAACACACAATCTGTCAAGACAAGAGGTGTAGAGATTAACCAATAGCTCGCAAAAATGTCTTCTTCACCCGTCGCAGCTCCGACGCACTCAACCAAGCGTCCTCTCGAGGATCCTTCCTCCCCGTCCGCCCCAACAGACCAGCCTGATGCCAAACGACCAGCCCTTGACAAGATCGTCAAAGGCGAAGATGCAGACCGCAAGGTATCTGTAACCGTTGTTCCCGCGGTCGTCAGCTCCAATGGCGATCACAGTGCAGAGGAGTCACAAGAGCCAACAAATGGCGTCAAGACCGCAGAGAAGGATGCGCAAGGCGACACAGTTGTAACAGACGCAGCAACACAACCAATTGAGACAGCCGTCAGCTCCGCCCCTCAGACAAACACAGGATCTGGCCTACAGCACGATGAGAGCGGATGGATTCATATTCGAGCAGTTATCACAAGTGCAGAAGCAGCCACGGTCATTGGAAAGGGTGGTGAGAATGTCTCTGTTATCCGCAAGTTGTCTGGTGCCAAGTGCACTGTCAGTGATTACCAGAAAGGTGCTGTTGAGAGAATTTTGACCGTTAGCGGAGTCGTTGATGCTGCTGCAAAGGTATGTGCGTCTCATTTCTTTCAAGCTTAAGTCTAACAATTGCCAGGCGTTTGGTTTGATCATCAGGACTCTTAACAATGAGCCCCTTGAATCTCCTTCAAATGCTCAGTCTAAGAACTACCCCCTTCGCCTTCTCATCCCCCATATTCTAATTGGCTCCATCATTGGCAAAGGAGGTGTCCGCATTCGCGAGATCCAAGAAGCCTCGGGAGCCCGTCTAAATGCCTCAGATTCCTGCCTTCCCCTCTCCACGGAAAGATCCCTTGTTGTTCTTGGAGTTGCTGACGCAGTTCACATTGCAACATACTATGTTGGTAGCACCCTGTTCGAGCAACTGTCGGAGCGATTTGGAGGTCCTGCCGCATCGGCGTATGCTTCTCGTAGTGGTGGCCCTGCTGGCGTTGTTCCAGGTGGTATGCAAGTTGTCCCATATGTCCCACAACCTGCTGGAGGTAACTATGGCCATCCCGATCACCATCCCCGCCATCACCAGGATCGCAGATCACACCATACTCCAGGCAACAACTATGGTCAACCATATGCTCAACCCCATCACCCACAACAGCAAGCCCCATCTGGACCTGCGCAATATGGTGGCACTCCTGCAGCCGGAGGATTCGGGGGTGTTGGCCCACAACATCCTCAGCAACATGGTGGACCAGGCCCTCAAGCACACGCTGGACCTCCTCAACAACCAATTCAAGGCATGGTTCCTGGGCAGCCATTGACACAACAAATCTTCATTCCAAACGACATGGTCGGAGCCATCATCGGTAAAGGAGGAGCCAAGATCAACGAGATCCGTCAATTGAGTGGCAGTGTCATAAAGATCAACGAACCCCAGGACAACAGCAATGAGCGACTGGTAACCATCACTGGAACCGCGGAATGCAACCAAATGGCCCTGTATATGCTCTACTCGCGTCTTGGTCAGTTGTCCTTGCAGACAGACAAATAGTCAACCCCAAACAGTCACTAATATACACTGCAGAGAGCGAGAAGCATCGCATCTGATCAATTACGAAGTTATGACTATTTTATGGCTTTTCTTTCTTCTCGAGGGGATGATTGACGGATGGAAGGGGGCGTACTAATGGTTGGTGGGACATTACGTAAAAAAGTTCCGGATGGATGGATGCCACAATTACTTAAATCATTTGGAAGAGGGGAAGGTAGTGCAACTATTTCATTTTAATTGCAAATTGACAGTATAGAAAAAATGGCTGCGCTTATATGTCTCTCATTCTGTACTTGCTCTGATATGCTCTGATTTCATTAAGATTTTGGCTAAATGCAGGTGATTATTCGTCCTTCGGCTCGACGTTCTCTGTCACAAAAGTTCGACAAACAAAGACCAGATTGATTTTCAATTGGTGTGCTTTCCCGATTGGTCGGATGACTATCGATAAAAGATATGGTGTTTATCTGCTCCTGCATCTATGTTATGACTTGTGTGATCGTGAAGCTACCTAGCTGGGTATAAACACTCCATTGGTAAGCAAGTATGTCTTTCTCCGCACATGATGAAGCTGGGCTTACATTCACCCAAGGTTAACATTCTAGAAATTGTACATTTCAACTCCAGTATAACCGATTGTAACCAATACTGATAAGTTGTGAGGTAGCTTGACGTACAGCGGGTCATACTCGCTTAGCCTCTGCCAATTTTTGGACCCCATGGGCGACGGTCCACGGAAGACTTCATCCCACGATCTGGGTACATCTTCACTTCGACAATGCATTTTCGAGTAGACAGCACTTTTTGTGCCTTGCAAGGGTCCAATAGCCTTGATAATGCGGAAACGTTCAGGCTTTGCCCATTAGCTTTTTCGGTCGTTAAGACCGAGTTAGGGATAGATGAATTATAGGTGTATTGCATACCCTCCACCTACAGGAGCAGCGGCAGGTGGGCAGCAAGTAAGGTCAAAAACGAGTTAACCGCCGTTGAAGATATGCTTGCCAGGTGGTATTATTCCGCCGGTCGAGAACAAGGTGAGATACGACGAGATTGGGGTACCAAATGAGATCTTGAGACTCAATTGGTGTCTAGCGGTCGCTTAAGGCTACAGTACGGTACTGTTTTAGCCGTACTGTAGCATCAAGTGCTGTCCGTTCCGTCCTTTGTAGTTGCTAAGAGAATGGACAAAGCAAGAGATTGGGTGGTATACTTTGTGGTGGTAGGTATTGGACCCCTTTTCCAGCACGTAGTCTTCGAGTGACGCCGATCTTGTGTAAGCAGCTCTCTAATCTTGATAAGAACTTTTTATACATCAAATATGCAATTGATTTCGAATCATGTATGTGTGTGTGCTGTTGAATGTATGTTCAGTAGGTACGTGGTCTACATGGTTGTTGCTGCGAGAGTTTCTAAATGTAGATCTAGAACACCAGGGATTCAAAGTTGACCTTCCTATCCAGTAGAATGAATGACGTTAAGTCAAGGCCTCTCTACACTTACTTTGCTTCGCTTGTAGGTAAAGCTGGGGCACGATATGCTTGGAGCCGGCAATTTGCAAAGCGCCAAAGCTAGCCCGCACTTGATACAGAGAGAATAGAGTTCACCAGTAGTTCGTTCTCGTTATCTTGCTCATAATACAGAGGAGGGTACCGTACCCTATTCTTATGAGTATTGTCACTGCCGTTTTTCATCTCATTAGTTGAAAAGAATAGTGCCTGAGAAGTGTTTGAATCTAAACTAATTGGAGTGTGGCTTGTATTTGTTTGGGACTTCATGGGTAAACTGCTCGATTGCTAGCGTTTTGCATGCATACTGCGTGATTTTCACCTATAATTACAAGCGGACGAATTTCGGACGAATGATTGAAAAAGACTGTACCGTTTAATGTCTTGATGCAAAAACGTGGCGAAGGTGTCAAAACTGCCAGGAAGATGGGTTCGATCGATGTCGGCCCACATCACAAATGAAGACACTGATACAGAAAACTTCAAGGATAACTCCAGGCAGCAACGGTTTGTAGACTTGAATAACTCGCTATGGGATATTGGAATCTGGAGTGTTTCATTTGTGCTGTGAAGGATTTGGTATAAGAAAGAGGTGCTACAGCTGGGTGATTCTGGAAATCTGCAATTCACCTCCCTCCATCAGAAACAGAGCGACTTTTCAATCAGTAAAAAGACAAGATGGTACGAAGAAGCATATCTTTCCTAAACATGGAAGCGACAGGAAACTAATTGTCAACAGAAATTCTTTAGTCTCATTCTTGGCTTCGTAGCTGCTGCTGCTGTCACGGCATTGCCTAAGGTTACCTCGGTGGCAGAGACAGACACCTCGCCAGTACCAAATGTTATTCTTGACGTTGGGCAGACCTTCCGAAAACTCTACGATGAGATCTCGATTGAAGACGATATGCTCTTACTCATACATAGGACATGGATTCGGGGCAATGAAGCGTGCACAGGAGATATTTGGCCAGTAAGTCTAGCCCTGATGGAGAGAAAGAACTGCGCATCCCATCCTTTGATGAGAGTCTCCAAAGTGAGATGACAGACTTTTGGAAGAGGATCATTCACGTTATCTCATCGTACTTGCAAGATCTCAAGATGCTATTATTCCTATTTTGGTAAGTCATCCCGCAGGTTGTTATAGTCTTTCGGTGACGTTAGACAGGCAGGGACAACCGAGACCCTGATGTCTCCATGGCTGCGCATATACCATCATCAATATATCTTAGTCGTAACGAAAGCTAAAATGATATTATCACTTTACCAATCTGCAATTTTGCCGCCTACACTTGGCGTGAAATTGACTATGCACGAGATCGTGTCTGGGAACAAGACCCAGGAAACCGAGATTCCTGTTATAACTAGACAAGTCTGACGGAATATCAAACTTATCTTTGGGGATCGGATGAGAGATATGGTAACTGGGTCACTACAAGGAACGATGTTCGATACTGTCTAACTTAGATTGGGGACGTAACTCTCTGATATGGTGGAGTGACTGGAGTCTCTTTGGAATGTTGTCCTTGATTACCCGAAGTGTAATTTCTCTTTGTTTTCCAAGAACGATCGTTCTTCTGCCGGGACCCGATCAACCAGGGTCCAGAAGTATTGGAAACGCCTTTTTGCTTGGGGGTGAATTGTTGAAGTAGTGGTTGAAGACGTACATATATATATATACACAACGCTGTGTTTGCTGCAAAGAGGTGGCCAATTCTCTGCACTGCTTTTATTATCTAGAAAATACACATTCTTTGACAGCCAACCAATTTTGGACTACTTTTTCTTATTTTTAAAGAATACACATTGGTTGAAAAACTAGGGTCTCTCCAGGGGGAAGGATCAGTAGAACTAAGAATCTCTCTTTGCTCTCCCTTCCTCGCTATTTCCATCTTACGGCCGAACGAAACGTAAACTCGCTAGGAAATCACGGATAGAACCGGTACGAAGTGAAATCACCTGGAGCTTCTTGAGAAATATCAATCTCAGTACATATTGGCGGAAACTTTCGATGGTCCCGGTCTTCCGCACCTACCCGGTTTTGTGTGAATATTTATGTCCGCAACTCCCTCTCTCCCCGGGCCTCCCTACTCGCACCCCACCAATATTTGTGTTTCTTTACCGCGATCTTCTAATTTTTCATCGATTCTCTCACTCTCTCACACTCCCACCGTTTTCCGTCGGTAAAAAAGAGAATAATAATAAGAGCGGAAAAGATGGCGTCCGGACCAGTAACGGAGATATGCTATCTCAATCTCAAACCCGATTGTCTTGACATTGAGGGCGATACCAAGGCGGCGAGAGTGCTGAGGGAGGCGTTGAAGACGATTAGTGAGCAGGAGGGATTTGAGAAGTGGTCCTATGGGAAGACTTGTATGTTCTTTCTTTTCTATCTTTTGTTTTTGGGATATCTCGCGGGATGTTGGCCGTGTTGTCTTCTTGTTGTTGAGGGGGCAAATTTGAATAAGTAGTTGGATGAGTGATTCTGGTAGTTTGGAGTGGATTTTTCAACTGCTTGGATTATATTGAGAATTAAAAGCGGATAATTATTGGAATGACCTCTGTTTACTAACTTCACAGCGTCACAGTGGAAAATGAGAGTCTCCTTATGGTCTTAAGTGGTTCGTAATTATAACCCCCTCCCAACCCCATCATCACGACTAACATCCTTCCCTTGTTTCCTCCAGACTGGTCCTCCCTCCCCACCAAAACCCTCTTCACATCATCTCCCTCCTACATCCCCTTTGTTACTTCACTCGCCACAATCACAACCTCAATCCACTTCCATCACATCTCAAATCTCACATCGTTCCCTCCTGTGCTCCTCACAAAAGCACCGTGTATCGAATTAGCTACTTTCTTTGGATGTGAAGAAGGTTTCTACGAGGAAAGGTTGACAGTCTTTTCAAAGAATATTGTGGAAGGTTTGAAGGCTGGAGAGGATGGGAAAAGGGTAATGGGGTTTTGGGGTGCGGTGACGGGAGAGGCCGTGGAGGCTGTTGCGAAGGATGGAGGGGAAGAGGGGAAGGGGAGGGCAGGGGTCTTGTGGTTTGTGAGTATTCTTTGTCTATTTCCACCGTTTGTTTTATGTTGTTTTTCTTACAGAAGGAAAGATTGTGGATTGGAGATTTAGTCCATTGTGGGGGACTCGCGTCTAGCGAATTCTTGTTTGTATCTTGAAGTCTAACCGTAATTATTGGATATTGAAGTGGAACGGAGACTGCTGGTCCGAGAAGTGGTATACAGGTTTCATTTCCTGGATGATTTGCTGACTGCTGAAAATTTCTAGGGTTGGGATAGCATCGAAGCACACCTGAAATTTAGAGACACGAAACTATTTGCGGACAATATCGGCCTGTTGATGAAAGGCTGCGAAGGATTAGAGATGGTGAGCTTGATTAACTCTCATTACCTTTGGCTTTTGATTCATTGACTAATTGGTGGTCATCTCATAGTATCACGTTGCATTTACCTCCTCACCATGAAAACAGTCGCACGATATCATGTAATTTAACACATGCTCAACTCTCGAGAAACGAGGTGGCATGCCTCATAAACCATTAAATCTCAACTTTAGCAAACCCATAACCCTCGCTCTACAGTATCTACACCTTAAAATACCCAGCCTGCAACCTCTGAAACACATCACCCGGATCATACTTCTTCTGAATGTGCCTCAGCTTCCTCCTATTCTTCTCTCCATACCCAGCAAATACATCCTGATCCTCCGATGCATAATTCATGTAGAGATACGGATGAAAGGCCCCGTTGTCCTTTGCCCACTGTCGAGCTCTCTCGATGAATTTAATTGTCCTCCTACCACCCTCTCGTCCATTTCGGCTGCGGGCCAATTTGCTGCTGCGTTGATGACTTTTTGCCACTTTTATGTTAGGTAAAGAATGTATTGTAAAAAATAACATGGTAAAGAGGGTATGAAAAAACCAATTTGAAAGGAGAGGAGGGAGAATACTTACGCAAAAGAGGACAATCCTCAGCATTCAATCCCAGTGGATTTCCACCGTTTTTGCTCATATGCAAGACCTCTTCTTTGCTGATGAACATCAATGGTAATGTGACGACCACACTGTTCATTCCCCTCAATGAGCCAAATTCTTCGAGGAACATGTCGTTCAAATTTTTGATCATCTCTTGAGTGGGATTCTTGAGGGTCAAGGTCGAGTATGATGTTCTGTGTTTCCCTTTCGTTAGTATTTCGAAACAAATCTTTCTCCTCTTTCCTCTCAATTCTCTTCCACCCCCAATTTTTCATTATAAAAATTAAAACAGAGGTAGAAAAAACATACCTCCCCCCCTCATTAGCAACATGCTTCTCCAACGTAGCCACATGCGACGACAACTTATCCAACCTCCCATCACTAACCACCTTCCTCCCCTCTCTAATCTCCCTATAAACCTCTACCACCTCCTCCTCCCCTTTCGAATCCATCATATGAAAACCCGCAACATCACCCCAACTCGTAAACCCAAAAAACCCATACATCTGCAAAAACGGATTCTCCATACTGCCCGTCAGTGCGCGCCACAGTTGCTCGGAGTAATTATCTAGACTGGTACAGAAACCAATTTTACATGCGAGGCCGGTGAGGTAGGAGAGACCTTTGATTCTGAGGCTGTTGAGCCGGTTTGGAATGGGATCAAGAGAGATGTTGAGACGTTGTGAGGTGTGATGGGAGAGATCGGAGAGGAGTTGGACGTTGAAGTCGCTCCAGACGGGACCTTGGACGTAGGTTTCGAGATCGAAGCGGGTGACGATGCCGAAATTGCCACCACCGCCACGGAGAGCCCAGAAGAGATCGGGGTGGGTTTTTTGGTTGATTTGAGAGATGGACCCGTTGGCTAACACGAGCTGGTGGATGGTTTGTTAGTTTTTTTTCTTTTTGGGAATTTGAGAAGGGATTGTCCTCGACTGGAAAGTAGGAAAGAAAGGGAGGGATATACCTCGAAGTTTCGGATATTGTCAATCCCCCAGCCGTATCGTCTGGAGACGTATGATATTCCTCCTTTTTGTAGTTAGGGATTGACATCAAAAATAAGCGAAACTTGGTTGATAGTGGGCAGAGGAGGAGTACAAAACTCCATTCCGCTTTCACGTCCATCCAGAACCGACAAATTGAAAGAATCGCGAGTCTTTCTCTCTCTCCAATCTCAAAACCAAAGTAGGACGACTTGAATAAAGACATACTCACCCCCAAGCAAAAATCCCCCCACCCCCACAAACCCCGCTCTCCCGCCCACAACCGTCAACCCCATGGGTTCCAAAACAGCATAAACAGCATTCCACCTATTCCCCGTTCCCACCTTCGCCACTTTCTTTCCCCCATCTCCCCTCTCATCATTCCCAATCCCCTTCCCACCATTCCCCTCAAACTCATCACCATCAACGACCTCCACCCCATCCAACCCCACCAAATCAATCGTCACACCCCCCGGCGCACTACTAGCCCCTGCCCACATCGAATGACCCCCCGACTTAGCAGCAAAGGTACACTCATGCTTTGAAATAACTTTCATGATTTCAGATACATCTTGGGGAGTACTAGGGAGAGCGAGACAGGCTGGGATGACGAGACGTTGACGGAGTGAGTAGTATTCTGTGATTGGTTTGGTGGGGGAGGTTCCGGAATGGAGTTTGCTGGGACCCAGGAGGGAGTGGAGGGTTGTGCACTTGTTTTTTGGGAGTTAATGTTGGGGTTTAGATTGTGGTTTGGGGTTGGAGTGTTTAAGGGAGAGGAAGGGAGGAGGGTGTACATACAACTTCTTCGCAATCAATATTCGTGCTATTACCTCCATATTGAAAGACCGTTTGTCCAGTACCCGCACCCGCACCCAATTGTGCAAGTGCAACAGAGACGACCACGCTCCCTAAGAAATACAGAAATAACATCATGGCCGAATAAGAAGACCGTGAATAACTGCTCATAGGCAAGCCTTCAAACAATATCTAAAAAGCTTTCCTAGGATGAAAAACTAACCTTATAATCAAAGACGACTGACTGATTTCCAGCTCCTCGTACTTTTGTATGTCAAGACACATGGGCTAAGAACCTCGCTTAAATAAAACAGCTGCCCCCTCTCGTAAGGCTGGCCAATTGAGTTGCTCGCCCTATCGGTTAGAAAAGCAATTGAATCCTAGTTCTGACATGTTTTTACCGAGTCCAAGGTTCCATGCTTTATGTTCGTAGTCCTGATTTTGGGTTGCTTACTTGTTGGTGTTGAGGCCGAGGAGACGAGGAATTGCTAATCTTCCTAATCAAGGAGCACAGTAAGATGTTACTTACATGGAAGGCACTGGACGAGCACCAAGCAACAAAGATATCAAAAAGTAAAGCAAATCCAAGCTAGTAAACAAAGTGTGCTTTACAGACAAGAATCACCATCAAATCAAGAACATCCTACGGTAAAAAATACAATTATAACGTAAGTCCATTTGAATTTATTTTTGGATTAACTACTTGCGTATTTTTCTACCACTATTCTAGAGAGAAAGGATTCTCTCAGATCCCTCTGATCTTCTCACAGCCTATCCGTAGATAAGCAATAGCGCTCAAAACGCCCCGAACTGCATAAAAAAGTGCCACACTATCTGGGATATTTGTTTTGGTTCCCTACCCATCCACCCCCCTTTGTGAGTACAACGCCCAATGTGATGTGGCAAGGGAATGAGAAAAAAAGAAACCTTAGAAAAGGGCTAGGCAACTATGTCAATAAAGATACAAATCTCGCTAACCTCCTCGCGCCAACCATGTATGCTACTTTCCCTCCCTCTCTCTCAATGATATGCTTTCGTACACTGCCGTCGATTCCATGCATTAATCGATCTCGATAACTTTGTTCTGGTTGTTTCTATTTTGATTTTGGTTTGGATGCTGTCTTTGATTCTGTTGTTGTCTCTGCTGTATTGTTGGCTGAGGTCTTGGAAGAACTGGCGCCGATGCTTGGACTGGAGGAGATACAACCGCCGTGGAAGCTATGATTTGCTGCGAGGGTGAAACAGGACTCTGTGCTACCTTTTCGATAGCTTCGTTGATCTTGGATAACAGCTTTTCAATTTCATAAGGTCGCGCAACACCACTAAGACGCATTCCCTCCCACACATCAGTCGTAGATGTCCAAATAGGCTTCAGAACGTCATCGATATCATCGGCGTCGTATCGGTTCCTCTCGGTACGTTGAATATGCCACCATGGATCGCCCTTCCGACATTTTATCTTCATTTCAAATTTGACTGTGCGATCAAGAGGCGGTAAGGTTGATCCGGGTGATTGCTGCTGCACGAACGCATATCGAAGCGCGAAAGTTTCGATAGATCTGGGGAACACGAAGAATTGACCCAGGCTAGCCAGATTTTCCCAGGATTTGTCGATAGAATCGAAAGCTCGTAGAAGTGGAAGAGTCACTGGTAGGTATCTTGCGACAGCGTTAAATCCGAACGCGGGATCATTCAATATCTGCCCCAACAAATTTGATACCCGCACGAGCGGATCACCAGCTTCCAAGACAAGTCCTATCTTTGCAACATTCTCGAAATTGATTGTAGCATAGTCCCTTCTGGCTGATGGCGAGGTGGCATCTGTGTGAGGTTGAGCGACATAGCTAAATTTTACCTTTCCTAGAGAGATGGATTCACAAGTGAGAGTGCGACGGTGAAGCTGCAATACTTGCACATAATCCACAAGTTGCTCCACACGAACGGCTCTGTCTTTGAGATGACTGATGACGGACTCTCCAACTCGGCTCTTGATCTTGAAAGCAATCGTGCCAGATTTGGCATCAAAGGCAACGTCTTGGTCGACCATTTCGTTGATCGTGGTAATAGACTTCGGAAGTGGAACAACCATCCTTGCCTCTGTTACGACCACAGCAGACTCTCCAGCAGGCCAGTTTTGTTGACTAGTAGCAAGCTGTTGAGATTCTGAAGACACTCTTGGTGTTGAGGGCTTGGACGAGGCTTTTCGTAGTTTTGGTGGCGGTCGCTGCAGACCATGAAATGTGATTCTGGCAACGTCTTTCGCCCAAGGCTTTCCGGTTCGGGGAGATTGGTTCTTAGAGGGCAGCAGCTCCGATAGCCGCACGTATATAGAAGGCAAAACGATACCTCTTAATGGATTTGAACTGAGGCGCGAGACTGGTTGTACGTGCTTCTCATGAAGGTCTTCAGAATTAGAAAACCCGGCGAGTAGTGCGGCAGTGTAGATGATCATTGATGACATGAAGGAATATGTGGGTGTTGGCGTGATATATTTGAGTGGGATCTTGATGTGGCTGGTGATCTTTCGATCCCTTGGTGAATTGTCCCTAGAATCATTGTTAATAAGAAGCTCGTTGCCTGCTTTTACAAACATACCCTTGAATCAACCACCAGTCCTGGCCACTCACGCCGAATGTAACAGCCAAATACCAATTTCTTGACCAACTTGCTCTTCTAAACCACGCCATTTGCGCTGTCTCCTTGGGCACAATCGGTTTTAGCACATCTGCGTTTAGACCCGGGTTACCAATCCTCATCCAGCCCAAACTGATACCATGCCTTGTTATGTCTTCCTGTATTGATATATAACGGAGACTTTCAAGGTAGGAATGTGCATCACTGGCCGGATCCTGAGATGTCATGTTCAGCTTGCGCTCGAATTCTGCAACTCTCTGCGAGGCGGGGCTGAACACAAAGCGACCAAGTGCCTGTTCAATCCTGATTGTTATGGTTGACGCGCTTGTTAGTTGCATTTTGATGAGACATTTGGCAGGGTCGGTTGAGGAAGTTTCCAGATCAAGGTAATCCCTTCCATCTGCGAATGCTGGCTTGGATGACAATTTATCGAAGATTGAAGTCATAATATGACTTATGTGTCTTGCAATCACCTCTTTCAGTAAGTCTTCGGCTGAGAGATTGACCATATCCCACGTAAGCTTCTCATCTTTGACCTCTTTTCCATCTCGAAACCATCGAATGGACAGCCTGCTTGTTGCTTTTGGATCGAATCGTCCGTGATCTGGCTGTCCGCTGTGTACCCCAAGTAATAACCAGCTCTTTGGTCCCTTTGAGTATCGGTCGACCCAGTACTGAATAGAGAGCGTCCGGTTCAATTGCTCTAAAACCAACCCTTTAACCCATCTACCTCTGGCGAGCACGGCGGCCTGTCTTCGAATTTCCAATATCTTGCGAGTTAGCACCAGTTCGTGCAGATACTTATAACACCCCGAGAGCCCTTCGCGAAACAAAATCTCATTGATCTTTTGCTCTAAATGGAATCGAAGTTGTGGATCCATATCAGCAGGTGTCGGAGTAAACGTAAACCGCAGATCAATGAACCAAAACTGAATCTCGGGGTCCTCAGATGCAATAGCTAAGTCCAGCTCAAATTCTCCCGCTACATTGAAAGTGATGCGCCCGGACGAAATGGAGTAATCTTGAAAGTGGAATGGAAGCTTTTCATGCTCGTGAATATTCATTCGTATCGAAAGAAGAGTATTTAGTGTGTTGATCGTTTTTAATATCTCTACTGCCGATAAAGGAGGCGGTGGAATGTATCCCAACTGCAATCGTTAGTTCCACTAATAATATCACATATAGGGCGAAAATAACGTACATCTGGCATCCAAGAGGCCTTGCCAGTAGTTAGCACTTCCAGGGCTGTTTTCAGATTTGGATTTGGCAGTCGAGCCCCTAACAAGCCCCGCTTGTATTCACAAAGTGTGTCGATAGAGGTATTGTAGTACTGCTTTTGAATGTACAAATGTTGCCGCAAGTCAATGAGTTTACTAATTTCCCCTGCCTTACGGCTCCAATCTGCAATCGCAAGGCCTTTCGCCCAATCCGCATGCGCGCCTTGTAAGAACTTGATCAACTTAAGCTTCTTGTTGAGATTGTCTGGCGAGTTATCGTCCGTAGAACTTGGGCCACTATATCCATTGATTGTTGATGGCGGAAGTGGCATATCGCTGAGCTCCTGGATTGTGGAGACCATCCCGTTAAAAGTCTTCTGGGCAAGTCTCGAGTAGAGCCCTGACAAGGGAAGGTAGCCTTCAGTGATGTGCTGAATTTCCGGAGGGAGTTCGTTCATTCGAGCTTGCAAATCCGGCGGAATGCCATTCCCATTCTCTGCCCGTTGTCGGGAGGAGTCTGCGAAACGCCCATTGAGTCCATTTGGCTGATTTGGGCTTGTTGGCGTCAGGTTCTGCTGAGGTTCAGATCGCGCTTTTCCCTTATCCTGAAGCCTCTCCAACTGCTGGTTGGCGCCATTGACACCATTTGCTCGGTTCTCTCTCTCATGACTTGCGTGCACGCCATTCCTAGTCCCATTCTCCATGATGACACCGGGCATGGTCTCCGACCTCGAGTCTCTCTCCTCCTGCGCAATCCCCTTCACTGCGCCCCCAGCTACTCGTCCGCCGACCTTGAATGGCTTTGTCGACTCTATCTTGGCTATTGGGAGGGAAGGTGGGTGGAAACCGGGGCTCGATGGAGCAGAATCGCATTCGCTACTGGCGATGGCCAGGGCACATGGGCGCAACGAAGCTGATGGGCCTACCAGACAGAAGTTGTGCGATCGGGAAACGAGGGAGTTCGAGCGGTTGCGGGCGACTCTGCGCTGGCAGGGTGAGGGTGTAAAACGCGGTTCTGCAGGCAGAAGATCGGGGTGATTTGACGGGATGGGGAGTATCAGGCGAAAAGGTTCGAATGTGTCTTAGTGGCGATTGTCGCGGTACGAAGATTCGTGTATCGTCGTAAGTTTGGAGTTGAAAGGGCTCAATTCTGAAAGTGTTGGAGGGTGGAAGGTGAAGAAAGACGATGTTGTTGTTGCGGGTGGTGATGCTGGCAAGCTCCGTCCGTCAAAGAGAGATGGCGGCGGAACGAATCAGGTCACGTGTTGAGCTTGGCAGAGCGGCGGAGATGCTTCGCGGAGAGAATGCTCGAAGGAGAATAGTAGGAAGTACCCAGTACATGCTATTCAGTATTTGTAGGCTCTCTATTCTATTTTCCACTTCACTGGTTCAGTAGTTTGGAGCTATCTCGGAACAGTTACAATAGTGATAGATTTCAAGTTGCTATTTTGTAGTCTTCCCAGCCATCCATTCACCAGCTCAGCATATCAGGTAAAGATGATAATATACCTAACACCAATACATCCTCCTTTCCATTCTCTCTCTTATGCATGTCTCAAGCTGGCGATTGACAGTCACCCCCCAGTCGCCGCCGTCTCGTTCAGGCATGGCTCACATGGTGCTTCAGTAATACCTTGCCGACCGCCCCTTCAACTACTCCTACTCCCCTTTGCTTGCGAGTACTATATTTCTACCTGACTGTAGCCCTCGTTTTGCCTAAATCTCACGCATCTGCTCACCCTCCCCCCGTGGTGGCTCGCGATGTCCGGTACAGTTCTCACGAACAACGTTCTGCGTCCATTATTGGGTGGTTGCACGATGCTGTAGACGCTGTGCAGCAGCAGCAGCTTTATGACTGGTAGCCCTAAGGTTCCGCCGTCAGCAAGTCAACATGGCACCGAGAGCTCCAACTGCTCCCCTCGAGGCCGAGACATTCCTCCCGCAACCACCAACATCACAACGACGACGCGATCACTCCTCCAACAGCGCCAAACAATCATTGCGCTCGCATTCCTCCTCTTTCGAAGCCGATGACGAGCGCTCGAGTTCTGCAGACGACAACATGGGTCCAGGCACTGGCTACAGAGATGGGCCGTCGGCATATGCAGGTGAAGATACACGGCTGACGAGCAGGAAGGAACTCAATGGATGGTTTGCCTATGGATTTGCGGCCGAGGTCTTTGTGATCTGTGGAATGGGTGAGTTCCTCGGGGGTCATACGCATTGTTTCGATTGTTGGGCTGGAGCAAGGCTGCTGGTTTGCTTCTCTTGCAAGGCAGTACTCGATCACACAAGTCCAACATACTACTTGTACAGACAATATCTCCCAACCCTTTGGCAACTTTGTGGGATGGATGGATGCTTATCCAGGAGAAATACTTGTAAACAATAAATACTAACGAAAATGTAGGTTCATTTATTCCAATTACCTTGGAAACACTCGCGCGAGAGAATGGAGTTCTATTATCAGATCTCACCACACCTTGCGCATCATCAAGCGTCACCCCTCAACCAGGACTACCACCCCCTGGCTCCGGTGCAATCAAAGACCTAGGACAATGTGTCGTCTTTGTGCTGGGCATGCAAATAAATACCGCCTCGTTCGCCATGTATACATTCTCTCTGAGTGTACTCTTCCAAGCACTCCTCGTAGTCTCGATTAGTTGCGCAGCGGATCATGGGAATCATCGAAAGCAACTCCTTCTATTCTTTGCATTTGCTGGTTCTATTGCAACAATGCTATTTTTGCCAGTGGTTCCCCAAGTCTATTTATTGGCGGCACTTTTGGCTATTATATCGAACACATGTTTCGGGGCCAGTTTCGTGCTTTTAAACTCATTTCTACCACTTCTGGTACGACATCATCCATCAACACAATACTCTCCCGCCTCGACACCGGATCTTCCATCCACATTACTCAATGATAATCCTTCTGAACAACCTCTTGATAATTCAGAGGATCTACATTTGGTCAACTCAGCCGCCGCTCTGATACCTTCTTCAGAATCGCTCTCACCACCAAAACAACATACTTCTGTAGAACTACAGCTATCTACTCAAATCTCCTCTAAAGGTATCGGAATCGGCTATTGCGCTGGACTCTTTCTGCAATGTGTCTGCATTCTCATTATATATCTCATGAAGAGTACAACCTTTTCCCTACGACTCACCTTGTTTCTTGTCGGAGCCTGGTGGTTCATATTTACCATCCCAGCGGCAATGTGGCTTCGTCCACGACCAGGTCCTCCTCTACCCAACGATCCCAAACATCCCAACACCACACGGAGTTGGCTCGGTTATGTTGCCTACGCATGGGTATCTCTTTGGCGTACCGTCAAACTAGCCCGCCGACTCCGCGACATCATGCTCTTCCTCTTCGCCTGGTTCCTCCTCTCGGACGCTATCGCCACAGTCTCAGGCACAGCAGTACTCTACGCCAAAACCCAACTACACATGGGTCCCGCCGCCCTCGGCATGATCGCCGTAATCGGCACCACAGCAGGTGTAATCGGCGCCTTCTCCTGGGCCGCCATCTCCCGTTTCTTTCAACTCCGTCCACACCACACCATCCTCTCCTGCATCTGCATTTTCGAAATAATCCCCCTCTACGGTCTCCTCGGTTACATCCCCTTTGTCCAGAACTGGGGCGTGATCGGTCTCCAACAACCATGGGAAATGTATCCTCTCGGATTCATCTACGGCTTCGTCCTCGGCGGACTGAGCAGTTACTGCCGCTCTCTCTACGGCGAACTCATCCCTCCCGGATCAGAAGCCGCGTTTTACGCTCTCTACGCCATCACTGATAAGGGGTCTAGTATCTTTGGTCCTGCCATCGTCGGTGCGATCGTCGATCATACCGGGGAGATTAGACCTGCGTTTTGGTTCTTGGCTCTGCTGGTGGGGCTCCCGGCCCCGTTGATCTATTTTGTGAATGTGGAGAGGGGGAGGGAGGAGGGTGCTAAGTTGGCGGAGATTATTGAGGGGTTCAAAACGGGTGGTAGTGGTAGTGGTAGTGGGCAGGGGAGTGAGGTGGAAAGTTTGAGAGGGGAGGAAGGGCAGGGGTTGTTAGCTAGGGATGTCGATTTGGAGGAGGAAGAAGGTGAGGGTGAGGGAGACGAAAGTAGGAGGAGGAGACATTAGCACTAGATAGGAGTGCAGGAATTTTTTTTTGGTTTCGTTTCTTTTTGCTTCATCTTCATCTTTGCACTGCACAGCGGAGGCGTCGGCTCGAGTTTGGGATATATTGTTTTCAATCGGTTTTCTTTGTTCCGCTTTGTTTGGTTACGATTTACATTACGTGGGCTGCTCTATTTTGGTCTGGGCTGGTCTGGGCTGAATATATTTCCTTTCACATGCTTCGGCATACCTACCTAGGTAGGTAATCATAGAAAATGGAATGGAATATTGGAAATGAGATTGTGTTTTCTCGCTCTACTCACTTACTCACTCACGTACTCACTACCTACCTGTAGTCGAATTATGCGACTTCAGTCTTCACGTAGCCCGATGCCACTTCAAGTGAATACTCGCTGCCTTGTGAGATATGTACTGTAACCTTACCTGTGACGACGTCCTTCTCACACGATCTATTTCATTTCTATTCT
Source organism: Tetracladium marchalianum (assembly GCA_037074945.1). Taxonomy (NCBI): domain Eukaryota; kingdom Fungi; phylum Ascomycota; class Leotiomycetes; order Helotiales; genus Tetracladium; species Tetracladium marchalianum. Next base: position 58,097 of record JBAMDN010000919.1, read on the forward strand.
ATTCCATTCTCTCCCCCCGAAAAAGACAAACAGAATTAAACAGATTCTGGTAATTCAAACAATTCATCATTTAATCACATGTACTAGATCAAATCCAAATCAAGACACTTTGTGCTGACACTTTATCTGTCTCTGTTTCTGTATTAGGCGCCATAACGTCCCCAAGCCAAGGCCAGGTATGTTATAACATGGCTTTGGTTTTATGGAGTGACGCCAATCGAAAGTGCGCTGTTATCTGCTCGCTTGCTACTCGTCGTTGCGCTTCTCCTTAATTCTCTTGGTCAAGAGCGTCCTCGTCCATCGTTTCTTCCTCTTTTTTTCACGATGATTTCTATTCATCATATCACCTCTTCCATGCAGATCTTGCTTCTCTCTCTCTCGATGCCTCTCTCTTGACCACATGACCCTTTATATCTCATCTTTCCTTGAGTCGTCCTTTCAGGGCTCCTCAACACTCCTCCTTCCCTCGGCAGCCTCACTCTCCACCATCTCTGCTCTCTCCCTTTCCCTCACGTTCGCTACAGCACTCTGCAACGCACTCGTCAAATCCACATGGAACAGCGGCCTATTCATTCCCGACACCGCCGCCGTCCTTCCATATACCTGTCCGCCTTTAACTCCGCCATCTCCACTCTTCTCGCCAGAAACACCATAACTGCCACTTGGACTTCTACTCGACACACCTCTCTTCGAAAAATCACCGTCTTCAGTAGATGAGATATCCTTCTCATGTATGAATGCCTGCTGGCGTTCTGCGGCTTCAGCAGCTGATTCCGTGCCGCCGAGTTCTGCGAGACTAAAGATTGGTTTCCATCTCATTCCGTTGGTATTGCCGACAGTTGGATAGCCAAATCCGGCTGCGACGAGGGCGCGTTTGGTCCAGCGGTTGTTGATAGATGTGAAATGCCAGTCTACAACGCTGGGGGAGACGTATTTATCGAGTTGGTTGCGGACATCGATGAGTTGTTGGACCGATGTAATGTCGACGTTGTTGACAGATGAGAAATCGAGGATGATTGCTTTCAGGGTTGGGCGATCGAGGTGGAGGTCTGCTTCTTTGCCGCGGCGTGGACCGGGGTCGTTCCATGGACGGTCACCAGGGCGAGGGAAGTGGTTGAGGTTAGTACGACGCGTGGTGGCGAAGATATGGGTGGTGAGCTGGTCGAGGTAGTGGTTTGCGTTGGGGTAGTTGAAGCCTTCCGAAAATCGGTAGATGATAATTCCTGGTAGTGGAGTCTGGACTTCAATTTCGGGGTTGGAGCCATCGCCGTGATCGATGGGCAGGAAAAGGTTGCGAGAGGCGGCTTCGCCAGTGAGAGTGTCGGAAGAGGCAAATGCAGATTGAGGAGCAGAGAGGAGTGGCTGTTGTTCGCCGATGATATTCTCCCCCGAGTGAGAGTGCACCTTTACTTTTCCAAGGAAGCGACCTTCGGCTTTGACGATACGGAAGATGAGAAGGACAAAGGAGGCAATGATAGTTGTGTAGATACCATTTTCGATACTGGAGAAAACTGTGACGAGGACTCCTGCAAAGAAAATTGGCACCTCGAGGGGTGAGACTCGCCAAAATTGATAGACTGTATTTGGTGGTGTGATAAGATCCAGGACTGCGTGGATAATGACGGCCGAGAGGGATGCAAGAGGGATGTAGAAGAACACAGATGTGAGGGCATAGATAGCAAGCAGAACGACAAGCGCAGTGATCACACCGGCGAATGGGGTTCGCACACCTGCCTTAGACTTGATTGCTGTGCGAGAGAAAGATCCGGTAGCTGGATAACCTCCTAAGAAAGGACCCAAAATGTTCGAAACACCGATCGCAATCATCTCTTGTGATGGCGAGATGACATAGTTGTTGATTCTTCCGAAAGACTTTGAGATCGCAATATGTTCGATGAGCAGGACGATGACAGTTGCTGGAAGATCGCTTGCAAAGATGGAAAGAATCTCGGTGTTGAGGGTAGGAACTGCAGCATTTTGAAATCCCCGTGGAACATCCTTGAGAATTGAGAAGGCTGGGTTCTTGCGACGGTTACGATTGACCAACCAGGAAATCATGGTGTAGAGCAGAATGACAAAAGCTGTTCGTAGGGTTGAGGTAAAGAAGAATGCCTTTTGATGCTTGGGCCACTTCTTGCCTCCCCAAGCGCAACCAGATCGAATGAGATACAACATCAGAAGCGCGGTGAGGCCCATAGCGGCGTTCAAGTTCGTTCTCGGCAGGCCTTTAAGAGTGTTGATGATGACTTTGTATGTTGACTCTCTGGTGCTGAAACCCTTGATTCCCATCAAAGCAGGCACTTGGCCGGCTGCGATATTAATTGCAGAACCGGTCATGAAAGCGGAGATAGAGACCAAAGGGATCAAATCCACGATCCATCCGACGCGAATCAGTCCGATGAAAAGGATGATAGCACCAGCAATCACAGCCAGAGCAGATGCAATGACATGGGCTGGGATATCTGGATGGGTAATCTTCGCTTCGGAAGTGATCTGGCCAACAAGAACAGACATAACAGCGACAGGTCCGATAGTGATGTCCTTCGAGGTAGCGAAGAACCAATAGATAAGAACTCCCATAAAGGAAGAGTATAATCCGAATTGGGGTTCCAAGCCTGCCAAGATCGCATATGCCATGCCTTGAGGAACAACAACAGCTCCAATTGTGATGCCTTTCCTTGTTAGTATTATTGAAACCAGGAGAAAGAATGTCTGGCTTACCTGCAACCAAATCACCGATGAACCATTGTAGATTGTAACGTCCAATCCAATTCAGAAACGGAAACATAGAAACGAACCAATGCACGACGTCCTTGCCAGTGGGAGTTATTTCTTGAAGCCATTCAACACTGGTTGGCTCATGTTCCACATAGAGATTTGCTGAGCGGTGGGAAAACACTGATTCCCCGCGTCGCAATTCCTCGTCCAGCTCGTTGCGATAATTGAGTTTGATACCCAGCACATTTGCCAGGGCATGGCCAATCTTGGTTGTGGCCATTGTGAATGAAAATGTTCGATCTGCGAAACTTGTTGTAAGACTTGTCTACAAGACTGATCTTCAGCCCAGAGTTGATTTCAGGTTGGTGCAGAATCCAACACGGGGAACTTCGTTGCGAGTGCTCTCCTAATGAACATCCACACAGAGAGAGGACCACGGCGCTATGCCGCCGGATAATATATCAGTTAAGCTTCGTAGTAGCGGCAAGAATCGACGCAAAGATGCTTATTTTGTCGTGCTCGAGGATGATGCGAAGCCACCAAAGGCAAGCAAGTGGATTTCGTCGGGATGATAACTTTCTTTGCAAAGGACCCCACAGCCTAGCAATATTGCGTGATAGTGAAGGTGTGGCCGCTTCGACTCCCAGATGACTGGAATGTGAGACAGGTCAGTAATGACGTGCTGGCGGGTGATGAAGCGCAAGGCCGGAAGAGGAAGAACCCAAGAAGCGCAGGACAATAGGAGAAGAGCAATAGGGAGGCAAGAGTAGAGCGTCTGAAAGGATATATATTAAGGATTCATCCGGACTGCAGCACGTCGACAAATAGAAAAAGTAAACGCAAGTGTGCGGACGAGAGAACGAGCAAGTCAAACTTTCGACCTCGGGCTCGCCATGCTTTTATTGACTTTGGGTTTTTTCAGCATTAGCGTGTCAACGATCCGCACTGCGAGAAGGAAGTGACGAAGCAGATACAAGAATGGGCAATAAGAGGCAAGAACGGTTCCAGAAGCCTCTGATAGGCGCCGAATAGGAGGTTGTACTGTCTCCATTTATTCGCACGCCATCCAGTCTACAAAAGCTAAGCTTCGAGATCCGGAGCGGCGACGGCATCATCATGGATCTTCCAAGAAAGGAGAAAAATGGAATCCGAGAAAGAATCTTGAACAGATGAAGAGAAAGGGCCGAGTTTGTAGACAAGGCATTTTCTTCCGAGAAGCTGCAGGCGACATGTCCCTGAATTGCGCTCTGGTATGAAGACCCTAACTGGTGTTGTGTTGTCGCCTCAGAGATTTATTTGCTGGAGCATCGTGATGAACGTCATGCTCATGTAAGCCCGATCGATCACCTAATCTCAAGTCACGGGATCGGCTGCCGGAGATGGAAAGGCTTGGCATGTGTAGGACCACAACGAACCCAGGTCCTTGTGCACCATCATCTTAAAAGGATGTTGTATCCTCGAGGCCAGAAACTGATAAAGGCGTTGGCTGTATTCGCACATGTCACATTATCACCAGAAGTTGCACTATATCAAGCTTGGTCGATGTGTGTTTTTGCTGTATCATTTTGATCTTGGTCCAACCGACTCACCCAATTGAAGGGCAGCCAGGGAAAGCAAAGTTTCTAATTTACACAGATCATTCTCCCTCCTCCCCTACTTTCGCCATGCGGTAGGCGAAGAAGCTTCGTACTTGCCGTCCATCATCTCCATCATATCGATCAATCTTCAGGTATTTCCTTCAAATGCAAATTTCCATCCTCCAGTAAACTCCAACGCTCACAGCAAATAAATTAAAAACAAGTGTGAGGGTTTGCCTCTTCGATGAAATCGGATTGGT